>JALHBL010001072.1:0-79144 GCA_023638675.1 Camponotus pennsylvanicus | reverse complement strand
AAGAGACACGGTAGTGTCTTGCGTCGAGTTCATCTCCGTAGCAAGACGCGCGCCGTGTCTCTTTACGCGAGACGGGAAATTGAGACCAGTTCAGATTATTTCATATTATTATATTACGATAACCGCTGAACGGATCGAGCTCTTATTAGACTTAATCGATAGCTTATGTTCGAATTATATAGTAAAAGTGTCTTTATTTTTACTCTACGAGCTGTAGAAGTGAAAATATCGCGATATATAATTCCAAAATCGTGAAAATACGATTAAGAAACGTCCACGTCGTGGTCATCAAACAATATATATAGAACAAAATTTGGCGTACGACTGCCGCTGTCGACAACAGATGGCGCTGGCGCCTGGCGCTTCGTAATATGTTACACGTATTACACGTATATAACACATGTACACACGTATGCAACACGTTACAATTAAAATAAATTAATTAATTGCATTTATAGTACGATCATTTTTAGATTAAAACAAAATTATTGCAAGTGTTATAAATTAATTAATTGCATTTATAGTACAATCATTTTTAGATTAAAACAAAATTATTGGAAGTGTTACTTTAAATGTTCTTAATTGTCGATGCTATTAATTGTCATTATTATTAATGCTATTAATAATGCTTTTAATAAAGAAATATAAATTTTATTAATAAGTTCTTCAAGAACGTGTAAGAATTTAAATGCCATATTAAAGTGTTATATAATATATTGTGAATGAACATCTTATATATGTACACATATGCACATATACATGTATATTAGTTAGAAATTTACATCATATATTATATTAAATTAATAATTGGGAACTAATTTATCTCTAATAGTGAAATTCGAGAAAGAAATCATTTTGAATATTTATTTATTAAATTAGTCATTTATTTATTTATAATGTTGTGTGAGACAATCATTAATTTTTGAACATTTGCATATATTATTATTCACTACAATAGACACAGCCAATGCTGCTTGTTCAGCAACACAAATATAAAGTCATACACGTATAAAATTAAAGATATAAAAATAAAGTCATATAAAAAAATAAAAGTGCTACATATTTTTAAAGACATAATAAACTTTATTTGATTAAAAAATGGTAGTATTTTTGTCGATAAAGAAACAAAAGCGCGTATATAGATAATACGAATTACACGACTGCATGAACATCTATTATTAATTTCACTACAAAATCAGAAGTAACAATTTCTTCATGCACTGTAAAATAAAATCTCTTGTGAATATGTGTCTTAACATAAAATTAACTGTATAATTACATTAATCCGGTACAATATTGTTATTATTGTACAATATTTTATATTAATTGAGTATATACTCAGTATACTCACTACAATAGACGCAGCCAATGCTGCTTGTTATATCACATTAATCAGGTACAATATTGTTATTATTATACAATATTTTATATTAAGATAATGTTTATGTCTTTAATTTATAACTTTATAAAAACTGTTTGTCTTTAATTTATAAGTAAGATAGACTGTATTAAAAAGAAAACAAATACAAAACTAAGAAACTTTAACTTAATATAAAATTAAGTATATATTCAGTATATGCTCACTACAATAGACACAGTCAATGCTGCTTGTTATATCACATTAATCAGGTACAATATTATTATTGTACAATATTTTATATTAAGATAATGTTTATGTCTAATTTATAACTATAAAAACTATTTGTCTTTAATTTATAAGTAAGGTAGACTTTGTATAAAAAAAAAACCAAAATACAAAACTAAGAAACTTTAACTTAATATAAAATTAAATATATACTCAGTATATGCTCACTACAATAGACACAGCCAATGTTGCTTGTTATATCACATTAATCAGGTACAATATTGTTATTATTGTACAATATTTTATATTAAGATAATGTTTATGTCTTTAATTTATAACTTTATAAAAACTATTTGTCTTTATGACTTATATAAATTATTTGTGTTGCTGAACGTGCATAAGTAAGATAGACTTTGTATTAAAAAGAAAACTAAAATACAAAACTAAGAAACTTTAACTTAATATAAAATTAATTAAGTATATACTCAATATATGCTCACTATAATAGACACAACTAATACTGCTTGTTACTTATGCACGTTCAGCAATACAAATATAAAGTCATATACATATAAAAAAAACTAATTTTTAAAGATATAAGAAAGTCATATAAAAAAAGTAAGTGTACATATTTTTAAAGACATAATAAACTTTATCTTAGTAAAATTAACTGTAGACTATACTGAGACTGGACTATTCCACCAATAAAATATTTTTTATTTTATTCTTTATCAAAATTATATTTCGGGCGAAAAAAATAATGTTTCAGTCATCAGTATCAAGTGATTAGACTATTCCACCGATGACCATCCGACCAATACATATGTGTATTTTTAAAAACATAAAAAGTTTAACTTAACATAAAATTATAACTATATACTTAGGCTACGTTCCAATATTCACTGACAGTACTGAAAATCTATATTGTACGTGACGTAAACCATAGATTTTCAGTAGTGATAGTGAATATTGGAACGTAGCCTAAATATATAGTTATAATTTTATGTTAAGTTAAAATTCTTATGTTTTTAAAAATACACATGTATTGGTGGGATGATCTAATCACTTAATACTGATAACTGAAACATTACTTCTTTTGCCTGAAACAAATAAAAAAAAATAAATTATAATCTAATTCTGATAAAGAATAAAATAAAAAATATTTTATTTAATTTTGTCTTCTTAGATTTCCTCTTCTTGGATTCCCTCTTCCCCAATTGTAATGGGCGGAAGACAGTTGATATAAAAATCTCATGAAACGCTGTTGTTGTACTCGTGCTCCACTGCGAGTTCCTCTTGGTCTTCCTAGAATTATTAGATAATGTATGATATAAGCTACGTTCCAATATTCGCTGCCAGTACTGAAAATCTATAGTGTACGTGACATAAATTATAGATTTTTAGCACTGACAGTGGCTGCGTTCCTATATTTTTTATTAGTATTGAAAGTCTATAGTTTAATACCCGTCATTAATCCGTCCCCAGGCCCTTCCTGCGGGGCAAGGGAAATATTGAAGTATAGTTATGGCTCTATATGTATACAGTGTGAGTCATTTTAATCAACACACGAAATTATTTTCGAAACAAAGCATTTTAAAGAAAAATGTTTCAGACAAAAGTTATATGGTTTCGAGGGAACCATAAGATAATACCATTGGTTTGACCTTGAAGTCATTTAAAGGTCACGTGAAGGTCACTTCAATTTTTTTAAATGGAACACCCTATATATTTTTACATATTACATATTCTTGTAGCTCATTTCGAGAGCTTTCCAAAACATTTATGATAAAGTATTTTTCATTAATTAAGACTTGAAAGTTGTAGTATTTTGACATAAAAAACAAAATATCTCGTAAAATATTCTTTTTTCAATAGTCTTACCCTGATTCTTTTATGCACAGAATAATGAGGCAAATCAATTAGTGTAATTAAAACATATAGTTGTCTTAAAGTAAAAATGTGTAGCTGCTGTCGTTGCAAATTCATATTTTTTTCTTTAAGACAACTATGTGTTTTTTTATACCAGTTGATTTGCCCCATTATTCTGTGCATAAAAGTATTAAGGTAAGACCGAAAATATGTCAAAATACTACAACTTTCAAATCTTATAATTAATGAAAAATATTTTATCATGTGTTTTGGAAAGCTCTCGAGGTCAGCTACAAGAATATGTAATAAAAAATAGGGAGTGCAATTTAAAAAAATTGAAGTGACCTTCTCGTGACCTTTAAATAACTGTCTAAGGTCAAAACAATAGTACCATCTTGTGGCCCCCTCGAAACCATAAAACTTTTATCTGAAACATTTTTCTCTAAAATGCTTTGTTTCCAAAATAATTGTGTGCGTTGATTAAAATGATCCTGTATATACAGGGTGATCCTGAAAAACGATATGCCTGTTAAATGACGTATTCCTGACACCATTCTAAGACAATTTTTCCTTTACCAAAATTTGATTTGAAGCGTAGTTTTTGAATTATAAGCAAAAATAGTTAGTAAATCACGCGTCGAGTACAGAAGGCAGGCAGGAGCGGCGCGGCGTGCCGCCCGACGGGTGATTACCACCGCATGAGTCGCTAACTATTTTATCTTATAACATAAAATTATGCTTTAAATAAAATTTTGGTAAAGAAGAAAATGTCTTAGAATTACGTCAGAAATACGTGTTCCTTAAAATAACGTTATTTTAATAATGAAAAGTTGTTCCGGATCGCCGGCCGTCCGACGTTGCAATCAGCTGATTGCTACATGCGATGTGTGTATGGCGGAGTGTGTGCGTAAGAGAGAGAAAGAGAAAGAGAGAGAGAGAGAGAGAGAGAGAGAGAGAGGGGTAGGAGGGACAGACATTCATACACACGCACGCACTTTTTTTCTCGCTCTCTTTCTCTCTTTTACGCAACACTCATACACTCTCTCATTCAGTCTCTCACTCACACTCTCTCGGTCACTCACTCACTCACTCACCTGCTTACTCACTTGCTCACTCACCTTGTAGCAGTGTAGCGAATCTTCATGCTATGTATTGTTGTTATCTGCTGCACGGTTATGATTGCTAGAGATGCGCCACACATCGAAATTTTTTCGATTATTAGTCTCACACTCGATTGACACAATACAGATTACACGATAACGAGTTTACTGTTTATTCACTTACTATTGATTTATCGATACCAAAAATTACTTTCAAAGAAACGCGAATGCAAACAGCACATGACTCGACGCGAAGCGACGGACCGCGGAGACCGCGCGACCACAAAAGTTATGTTGCCAGAAACGCGACACGCGACATCTAACAAACGAATTGCGCGTGGCGCGTGATTGACGCGAGATAAGACGAACAATCGGCTAAAACCTTCGCATTGCGAATGCGGTAGAAAACATGAAACGTATAATGACATACTTAAAAAATTAATTATTTATTATAAATAATAACTATTTCTAATTATAATAAATAATTATTATTTTAAAAAGCATGTGTTGTACGTTATTACGTTTTCGAAATTATTGCATTCACGATGCGAAGATTTAAGTCAATCGCAAGAATAATGTAATTAAAATTACATTTGGAAAAATTTATTTTTATTCTGCTCACAATGAAATGTTCCAACGTGAAAATGTATTGGTCGCTCTGAAAAGAACGGATTGACTAAAAAAAATTTTAAAGCAGATGCTTTAAAGAACATTTCATTGTGAGCAGAATAAAAATAAATTTTTCCAAATGTAATTTTAATTACATTATTCTTGCGATTGACTTAAATCTTCGCATCGTGAATGCAATAATTTCGAAAACGTAATAACGTACAACACATGCTTTTTAAAATAATAATTATTTATTATAATTAGAAATAGTTATTATTTATAATAAATAATTAATTTTTTAAGTATGTCATTATACGTTTCATGTTTTCTACCGCATTCGCAATGCGAAGGTTTTAGCCGATTGTTCGTCTTATCTCGCGTCAATCACGCGCCACGCGCAAGTCGTTTGTTAGATGTCGCGTGTCGCGTTTCTGGCAACATAACTTTTGTGGTCGCGCAGTCTCCGCGGTCCGTCGCTTCGCGTCGAGTCATGTGCTGTTTGCATTCGCGTTTCTTTGAAAGTAATTTTTGGTATCGATAAATCAATAGTAAGTGAATAAACAGTAAACTCGTTATCGTGTAATCTGTATTGTGTCAATCGAGTGTGAGACTAATAATCGAAAAAATTTCGATGTGTGGCGCATCTCTAGCAATCATAACCGTGCAGCAGATAACAACAATACATAGCATGAAGATTCGCTACACTGCTACAAGGTGAGTGAGCAAGTGAGTAAGCAGGTGAGTGAGTGAGTGAGTGACCGAGAGAGTGTGAGTGAGAGACTGAATGAGAGAGTGTATGAGTGTTGCGTAAAAGAGAGAAAGAGAGCGAGAAAAAAAGTGCGTGCGTGTGTATGAATGTCTGTCCCTCCTACCCTCCCTCTCTCTCTCTCTCTCTCTCTCTCTCTCTCTCTCTCTCTCTCTCTCTTTCTCTCTCTTACGCACACACTCCGCCATACACACATCGCATGTAGCAATCAGCTGATTGCAACGTCGGACGGCCGGCGATCCGGAACAACTTTTCATTATTAAAATAACGTTATTTTAAGGAACACGTATTTCTGACGTAATTCTAAGACATTTTCTTCTTTACCAAAATTTTATTTAAAGCATAATTTTATGTTATAAGATAAAATAGTTAGCGACTCATGCGGTGGTAATCACCCGTCGGGCGGTCAGCTGCGCCCGCGCTCGCGGCACGCCGCGCCGCTCCTGCCTGCCTTCTGTACTCGACGCGTGATTTACTAACTATTTTTGCTTATAATTCAAAAACTACGCTTCAAATCAAATTTTGGTAAAGGAAAAATTGTCTTAGAATGGTGTCAGGAATACGTCATTTAACAGGCATATCGTTTTTCAGGATCACCCTGTATATAAAAAAAAAAAAAAAAAACTTAAAATTTTCCTTTCCCCCCGGGGGGTTTAGGAACAGATTAATGACGGGCACTGCACAGTGTAGAGATTTAAAATATTTTTATGTCTTACTTTGGATATTTCCTTGATCAGCGATTCCAGGGCGAACTGCTTCCACTTCAGGAAGAACTGCTTCGGTTCCGAGACGAACCGGTTCGATTCCGGGACGAACCGATCTTCGAATTTCGATTCCAGGACGAACCGTTTCGATTCCGGGACGAACCACAGATCTTTGGATTTCGCTTCCGACCGGACGATCGAGTGTGGTGGACTGATGAGTCGCCGAACGATTGTCCGGTAGATGACCGGCCGCAGGACGATCACCTACTGGACGATCGTCCGGCGATAGTTTGTCCATCTCTATCGAAAACTCGTCGATAAAATCTTCCATAATAATCTGAAATTTTGTACAAAAAAATATTAATATATATAATTATTTCATAAATATAAAAAGCTTATTGTAATATCACGAATTACTTACATCGTGTTCTTCCTCTGCAGCCACGTGTTTCTTGTTCGCCGCCATGATTGATATTGGTTTATGGGCTGCGTTCGCTAGACGATCAAACTATCGATCAAAATAATCCGTGCGCTGTAATTGGCCAATCTTTTTCGCCGCCATGATTGATATTGGCTTATGGACTGCGTTCGCAACACGATGAAAATATCGATCAAAATAATCCATGCGCTGTAGTTGGCCAATTACTTTTTCGTATTCTTCATATGCTGCGTTTGCCAAACCAATCGGAGACGTTAGAGTGCTCTGTTATCATTCCATCTTTGTTACTTACGAAAAATGAACAGATAGAATGAGGTAACAGAGAGCACTTCGATGCCGCGGATTTGTTTTGTCGAACGCAGCAATTATATTACGCGATCACAGCTATGTTTGTTTCTTGATCGATTGTTAGTTGCGTATCAAGAGATACGATAGTGTCTTGTATAGTTTATATACGTGAATATTTTAATAATTGACAAGAATTCTGAATAACAGGTATATTGTTATTTATGAATTTTAATTAATATTTTTTAATTAGTAAACAGAATGTTTTGTATCAATTTCACATTATGAAAAAGTAGATATATTTATTAAAAATATTCCATTAATGTATATTTTATTATGGTATACAATTTGGTAAAATTTATTTCATAATCATTTTATTTCGAAATAACAAAAAATTTATAAGAGATCTCGTGCAGTAAAAAATTTAGATTAGAAAAAATTAGTTATTTCTATTAATCAATTTCATTGATCAATTGTTCAATTCATGCATAAATTAATAATGTAAAATTTATTTCAGAATTACCTGTTTTGCAAAGAGAAATTTAGGAAGGCGTCGTGCAATAAAAAATTTAGAAGAGGTTAGTTATTAGTGTTAAACAATTTAATTAATCAACTGTTTGGTTCGCGTATGGATTAATAATTAATAATGGATTAATTATATCTCATTTTAAACAATTCATTGAAATATATATGATACAGAATATATTAAATTTAAACAATGTATCCTGTTTTCTAATAATAATTCTAAAGTCTTAAGTCTTTGTAAATTATATTACACTTAATATATGAAAAGAGTCAATTTAAATAAGAATAAATTGTATTAATAATAATTACTTCTCATACATATGCATAATTTTTTAAATGTAGTATTTAATAATAGTTTGAAGTTAATTGTATTAATATTTACAAATAGATATTATTTCAAACTTTTCTAAGCTTATATTTTCCTACTTTTTATTTTTTATTATTATTAAAATGTACTTTTTGTTGGCATTATTAATGTTGTACTTTTTTGTTGGCAGCATTAACATTTTTTTAAAACATTTTTTACTTTCTTATTTACTTTTTATTTTATATTTATTATTATGACTACGCTACAAATATATCAATTTTTACATAAATAATATAACATAATGCAAGAGCAAATAATTTGTTGCGTAGCCATATAACCTAAAAAAATACCTTTTAAAAAAAGGTAAAGAAAAAGCGTTGAGTTCATCTAAAAACCATCTCACAAAAAATAGCTATCACAAAAACTAGCTACCTTTATTTACAAAAAGTACTGATATAAAAATTGCGTCAAGTTGGGGTGCAATTTCACTTTAACTTTGTTAGTATTATTAAATTTTATACATATGTGCTTTTATATAATCCGCTGCTGACAAATAAGTAGAAGTTCCGTTTAAAATCTATTACATTTTTGTCATAAAGAAGAACATTTTTGTTAGTTGAATCAATTTTTTAAAATAAAAGATTACGTCAAATGATTTTTAAATTTTCTAGAAAATTAAAATAAGATTAAAAAACTTATTTAAAAATTAAAAATTAAGAAAAATGAAAGATTACGTCAATAATTTTTAAATCTTCTACAAAAATAAAATAAAAGAACAAATTTTTTAAAAATTAAAAATTAAAAAATATAAATTTAAAAAATTTTAAATAAAAAAACGGCGCGCTACCAATTTGATTGACAATAATAATAAATGAGCAATTACATACTAGCATTATTTCAATAATTACTAGGTAGCGCCGTTTTTTTATTTAAAATTTTTTTAATTTATATTTTTTAATTTTTAATTTTTAAAAAAATTTGTTCTTTTATTTTATTTTTGTAGAAGATTTAAAAATTATTGACGTAATCTTTCATTTTTCTTAATTTTTAATTTTTAAATGTTTTTTAATCTTATTTTAATTTTCTAGAAAATTTAAAAATAATTTGACGTAATCTTTTATTTTAAAAAATTGATTCAACTAACAAAAATGTTCTTCTTTATGACAAAAATGTAATAGATTTTAAACGGAACTTCTACTTATTTGTCAGCAGCGGATTATATAAAAGCACATATGTATAAAATTTAATAATACTAACAAAGTTAAAGTGAAATTGCACCCCAACTTGACGCAATTTTTATATCAGTACTTTTTGTAAATAAAGGTAGCTAGTTTTTGTGATAGCTATTTTTTGTGAGATGGTTTTTAGATGAACTCGACGCTTTTTCTTTACCTTTTTTTAAAAGTTATTATTATCATGAATGTGTGTGATATCCATACATCGTATGATATCTATTTAAAAATTAATTAGATTAAATAAGTGTTTTTAAAATATTTATTACTTTTACTATTATTTTAAATAAATATTTAATATTAATATTTTATATAATAATAGTAAAAGTAATAAATATTTTAAAAACACTTATTTATATAATCTAATTAATTTTTAATTAGAGGTAGAAGTTCGTTCAATCTAACAATTATGCCCGAATGTCTCGTCCGGATGGAAAACTATGTAGCTGTTCATAGTCGCGATTTGCTAGGGAGAACAATATATTGTTCAAAGAAAATAACATATATTATGAAAATTATGGTAACAGAATGGCATTACTAAAATCTTCTGGATTAATAATAGGCCTGTTATAAAAGTTTGCAAAGACGCGGGATTTGCCAGTCCAACCTGCCGCGCGCTTAATTAGATCGAGCGTAACGCCCTTCTTCGCGGCACACGAGGTTGACGCGTGCCGGGTACTATGAGCTGTAAACATAGTAGTATCTATATCGCATTGCTCTAACCCCTGTCGAATCCATTGGCTCACAGTCTGGACTGTAACTGCCTTGTAAGGTTTATTACAGGAAATAAAGAGGGAATCGCATCCCGAAGGCCGCATATCTTTCGTCTTATTAGTATAGTATTCTGTTAAACGAACAATACAAAGATCCTCGTGATTTTTAAACCGTGAAAAACAGAAGGAAGGCTGGGTACGACCCGGAGCGGATGTTTTAATACGATCAGGCACTCGCATTATTAACTTCTCACCTATGACTATCTGCGATATTCTCAGAGACGCGAGCGTCTGAGCACGTTGACCCGTGGCAAGGGCGAGAAGAAGAACCAATTTTTTGGCGATAACATTTAGGGAGTACAAGTCGTACGGATAAATGAGAGCTAACTTCGCGATTACGGGTGCCGGATCCCAGACCCAATCATATCTCGGTTGTGGTGGTTTGAGAGCTGCAACGCCCTTGCAGAAGCGTCTGACAGCCGGATGCTGTCCAATTTCGTTTACGGAGATTAAGGATATTGCCGATCTCATCGTATTCAGGGAAGAATACGAGATAGACTTTAGTTCCTGTGCTAGAAAATCCAGTGTGAGAAACTGACGGAGAAAAAAGGGGTAAACGGCGGCGCTGACAAAAATTCCATCAAAGACGGAGAGGACGCGCATACTGCTTAATGGTCGATTCGGATAAAGAAGCCAGCATAGTAGAGATGGCTGAAGGTGGTATTAGGCGGCTTTTAAAAGCTTCGCTGATACTCTCCCGACTGCCAGGGAAAGGGACCTCCACGTTGGATGATGGTTCCTGAAAGGCGAAGAGAGCAAAGATTGAATAGGCGAAAATATTATCGGAGCCGAAATTAGCAGACGTTGGAACAAGGGGAACCAGGCCTGAGAGGGCCACCAAGGAACTACTAGAGTTCCCGTTGCTTCCTCGTCTGCTATCTTTCTTAATACGCGAGGCAAGCGTCTGAAGGAGGAGGAAGCCCGACGCCGGCAAAGGGAAGAGGAGAGAGAAAGGAGTGCGGCGGAAGCACTTAAGCCGGATCTTCCCAAGGGCGCAAGATGGAAGCGCCTCCTTGAACAGGAGGAGGAAAAGGAGGATGAGCTCACTAATGAGCCCACAGAGGCAATTGCGGCGCAGCTTATGGAGCATTCCGCCATCATATTCAAGGTGGCGGACTGCTCCAAAGGAATGAGCGGGAGGCTGGTCGGCCAAATGAGGGACACTATAGTCCTTCTGAGAGCGGCGACATCGGTCATGGCCAGACGGATCAGAGAGGGAGAGAATCCGGAGCTCAAAGAACACCGGGCAGAGCTTGCTAAGCTCCGGGAAGAAAAAGCGGAGCTAAGGAGGGAGGTGGAGCAGATCAGGAGGACTTTACCCTCCTCCCCCTCTTGCTTTCCGTCCTACGGCTAGGGATACTAGCTGGAAGCGCAAGAGAAGGAGGATAATTGAATCCGATGAGGAGGAGAACCACCACCACCTCTGCCCTTGTCGGCGGGGGATGCCCCAGCCCCCCCTGCCCAGGGAGGGATGGGGGAGGGGGCAGCAATGGCCGTGGAGGTTCCATCCGCTCCATTGGTGAAAGTAGGCCCGGTAAGAAAGGTAGGGCCAACGTTAAAGGGTGTGGCTCGACCATTGGAGGCTTTTCCCCCGGATCTGCCAGAGGAGATGAGGGCGCAGTTCAACGAACTGATGGAAGGACGCTGTACTGGCGCTCCTGGATTCAATCACCGCGCAGATGGAGGCGCTGAGGCTTTCCAGAACAAGTGTGCAGAAACCCGCTCCAGCTCCGTCCCCTGCCTCTCCTGTCACCGGGAAGGAGACCAAGGCCCCCAACCCTCAGGGAGAACAGGGGCGGAGCTGGCTCCGCTTACCTTGGGGTAAGCCCACCCACGCGGCCCCTACCGCCAAGGTAGAAAGACCACGGAAGGGTGGAAAGAAGAAAGGAGGAGACAAGGCCGGTGGAGGACAAGGTCCGTCGAAGACAGGATCTCAATCGGCCCCCGGAGGAAAGGGAGGAGCGGCCTCCTCCAAGTCCGGGGGGAGCCGGCAAGGCCCGGTCAAGGGGCAGACGCAAGCCTCCACAGGCAAGACGGGAGCGCGTCCCGCTAAAACGGGCGCACATCCCGCCGAGCAGACCACCCCTCCGCCTCCCCCGCTTGAGGGGGAAAAGGAGACGTGGTCAAAGGTAGTAGGGCGAAAGGCCCGCAAGAAGACCATCGAGGAGAACGGCGGCACTTCGGCGACCACGAGCGCCAGGGCAAAAGCCAAGGAGTCGAGCGGAAAACCGCAGGCCCCCCAGCCCGAGCCCGCAGAGTCGAGTCCTCCCTCCCAGGCAAAGGGGAAGGGAAAGAGGAAAGGACGCAGGAGAGTCCCCCGTACAGCCGCGGTGGTGCTGACATGCCCACCCGGCCAATACAAGGAGACGCTGAGACTGGCAATGCGTGATATCGACCTCGCCAGTCTGGATATAAATGGCCTAAAAGCCAGGAAGGCGGTCACGGGCGCACAGCTGTTCGAGGTGGGCGGTCCGGACAACAAAAAGAAGGCGGACGCGCTGGCGGACCGTATGCGAGAGGTTCTCGCGGATAGGGAAGGGGTAGTGGTCTCACGCCCCTGTCCGACCGCGGAGATTAGGATCCGGGATCTTACGGAGGCCGTTGAAGAGGAGGACATCCTACAAGCGGTATCCTTTGCCGGGGACTGTGACCCCACAATGGTCAAGGTGGGTTCCATCAGATCCACCGGCAGGGGTCTCAGCACGGTGTGGGTACGTTGCCCACTGGCCGCGGCCAATCGTTTGGTCGCAGCCAAAAGACTGAGAATCGGGTGGGTGAATGCCCGAGTGGAAGCGCTGGAGAAGCGACCGCTCCAGTGCTTCCGATGTATGGAGAAGGGTCATGTCAAGGCCCAGTGCTGCGGCGAAGTAGACCGTAGCAAACGATGCTACAGGTGCGGGAATCCAGGCCATGCTGCGCGCGATTGCACGGCACCGGAGCACTGCCCGGTTTGTGCCGACATGGGGAGGCCGGCGGGTCACAGGGCGGGATCCCGCATCTGTAAAGCACCCAAAAAGAAGAAGGGGGGACCGCTGCAGCGCAGCCCACCCCCAATGAGAAGGGTGCGAGGGGAAAGGACTCCCTAGAGAAGGAGCGGGAGAAGGCCCCCGCCCCCACCCAGCAGGAGACACGGCCGATGATCGAGCCTCCTCCCCAGACAACGCAGGCCGAAGGGAAGATGGAGGTGGAGCCTCTCGAACAGAGGACGCCGAGGAGACGCACTGGCGGGAAGCCAGTGGATACCCCCCTGCCGAAGGGCGACGGGGAGGATATCCCGATGGAGGCGGAATCGGAGGAACTTGCCAGCCAAAACTAAAAAAAAAATGGCAATAAAGTTCCTCCAGGCCAACCTAAACCACGCCAGGCTCAGAATTTATTCTATCAGAGTCTGGTTGAGCGTGGCATCGGGTTGGCTATTGTCGCCGAACCCTACAAGATCCCAGCGAAGCCTACGTGGCAAGGGGATACAAGGGGTTCGGCGGCAATCGGGATTGGAGCCGCGGAAGTTAATCCCTCCCCTCTCCAAAACATTGGAAAAGGGGACGGATATGTTGCGGCGAAGTGGGGGTCCATCGCGATAGTCAGTTGCTATGCCCCCCCAGCTGGACTCATGCCCAATTTGACTCGCTCCTGGAGAGGGTGGGGGATATAGTTAGACATATCCCCCCTGCCAGTCCTCTCATCATAGCCGGAGATTTTAATGCCAAGTCTCCGGCATGGGGCGAGTCAAGGCAGGATACCAGGGGGACTACCCTGGTGAGGTGGATGAACTCGCTCGGCCTTCACATCCTTAATGAGGGTCGGGCGAGTACATGCATCCGGCCCAATGGGGAGTCGATCGTAGACATAACGATCGGCTCCGAGGGGGCCAAGAGGATGGTGCAAGGATGGCGCGTGGTGGGTGATTCGAGGGGGGAAACCCTCTCGGATCACCAATACATAGAATTCGTTTTGGACACCGCGCGCCATCGGGCCCACCACCCACCTCGAGGGGGGGCACGACTAGATGGACCCTCACGAAGTTGAACCCCGAGAAATTGGAGGAGGCCTTAATGACCGTCTCTTGGGGTGCCACGGAGGGAGAGGATGGACGGGACATCCACTCAGAGTGGAGTGGCTGCGGGGTGCTATGCGTGAAGTTTGCGACGCGGCCATGCCCCGCACCACGGCGTCTCGTCCGCGTCGCGCGGTCTATTGGTGGACGGAGGAGATAGCGCAGCTACGGCGCTCCTCCGTCCGGGCGCGGCGCATCCTCTCCCGTTCCCCCAGAACGGGAAACCCGGAGATCCGGGAAGAGGCCTTGGCGAACTCCGGCGCGCCGTCAAACGGGTAAAATCGGGGAAAGCCCCCGGCCCGGACGGCGTGCCGGGTAAAATATGGGTCTGGGCGCTGGACTTCCCGGGAGAGCGTCTGAGGCATATATACACTGAATGCCTCAGACAAGGCGCTTTCCCCCAGCAATGGAAGCAGGCCAAGCTAGTCCTGCTTCCTAAGGGAGGCAAAGAGGTTGGAACCCCGTCGGCATATAGACCGATATGTCTGCTGGACGAGGTTGGCAAGATCTTTGAGAGAATCATTGCCGGCCGACTCGTCCAGCATATATCCCAGGAAGGAGACCTCCACGAGGAACAGTACGGCTTTCGTGAGGGACGCTCGACCATGGACGCGATCAAACGCGTCAGGTCCCTCACGGAGGACACCGTGAGAGAGGGCAGGGTGGCAATGGCAGTGTCACTCGACATTGCAAACGCCTTTAACACCCTGCCCTGGGACAAAGTGGGGGACACCCTGTTGCAATACAGTGTCCCCCACTACCTCGTGGAGGTCGTTAGACAGTACTTTCGGGACAGAAATCTGGAGTTCGTCACTCAAGACGGACTCCAATGCCGACGGGAGATCCGGTGCGGGGTTCCACAGGGGTCAGTCTTGGGCCCTCTATTGTGGAACCTCGCATGTAACCGGGCCCTTTGCCTTCCTCTCCCCTGTGGTTGCCACGCCATCTGCTACGCAGATGACACGCTCGTGGTGGCCACGGGGGACAGCTGGGGGGATACGGCGGCCAAGGCCGAGATGGCGGTGGCAGCCGTGGTGCAGAGTATCACCGGTATGGGTCTCAAAGTGGCGGCCCAAAAAATCAAGGCGCTCTACTTTTATGGTAAGTCCTCGGGTAGGCCGCCAAGAACCCATATCCGCGTGGGAGGCACCTCCATCCTGGTAGGGGACTGTATCAAGTACTTGGGTCTCCTACTGGACGGCGAGTGGAAGTTTGGGCATCATTTCGATGCCCTTGCCCCCAGGGTGGAGCGCTTCTCAACAGCCTTGGGAAGACTCCTGCCGAACCTTGGGGGCCCGGATGGTCGAGTCCGCCGCATCTACATGGGCACCGTAAACGCGGTGGCCCTCTACGGATGTCCCGTATGGGCGGCGGATCTCGCGGCTATGCGCCGCGCAAAGGATAAATTCCGGCGCATACAACGGAGCATGGCCGCGAGGGTGATAAGGGCCTACCGCACGGTGTCCCATGCGGCGGCCACGGTTTTGGCCGGCTGGCCTCCTCTGGAGCTCCTAGCCGCGATGTACGCGGAGCGTTATAACCGTGAACGGGAGCTCCGGGAGGGCAACAACAATGGCCCCTTGCCGGCCAAGGCCAAAAAGGTCATCCGGCTCCACGCCCGGCGGTCGATGATAGAGAGGTGGAACGCCCACCTCTCTGACCCGCACACAGCAGGTCAAAGGACCGTCGGGGCCGTCCGGCCCTGTCTAAATGAGTGGCTAGACAGGGCCCAGGGGGAGGTGTCCTTCAGGATGACACAGGTGCTCACCGGGCATGGATGCTTTGGTGAGTACCTGTGTCGAATTGGCAAGGAAAGCACCACGGCTTGCCACCACTACGAGGAAGTAAGAGACACGGCGCAGCACACACTGGAAAAATGCCCAGCGTGGGAAGTGCTGCGTCGTGACCTCTGTTCAGAGGTCGGCGGAGACCTCTCGCTGCCGATCGTGATCACGAAGATGTTAGGCAGCGAGAGATCCTGGAAGGCGGTCGCCTCCTTCTGTGAACAAGTGATGTCGCAGAAGAAGGCGGCTGAGGAGGCAGCGATAGCGGCGGCGGTAGCCGCCGATGACCGCGACGACAGCGGAGGGACGGAGGAGGAAGATTAGGAGGGGAGGGGTCGGGTGGGAGACTAACACACTCTCTCAGCCCGTCCTCCTCCCTCCCTTCCCACTCGCCGCCGTAACAGGCGGCAAGAAAATGAGGGAGCAGTGGCTCCCAGTCTGTAAGAAAACAGACAGGATGGCGGGGAGGCGGGAGGAGGACATTCCTCATCTCCCCCCTCCCCATGGCGTCATAGTCGGTGCCAGGAGAGGTGTGTGCACACAAAAATGGGGTTAACAAGCCCCCCTCCTTGCAGGGGGATGCTGCGCATTGCAGAGGATTGATCGAAGGGGGGATGCATTCTCTTCCCCCCATCATCAGATAGAGGCATATGGCCGTTGTCGCACAGCGGTTGCCTCTCTCTCCCTCGGAACCTGGGCGGAGCATGGGCGGGGGCCCATGACGCCCTAAATCGGGTTCCCGAGGAAGGTGGACGGGCGGCGTGGCCCCGCTCGTCCACAACAGCATGGAAGACAGGGAGGACAACAACAGTCCTCCCCGGGATGGAGACTCAGCGGCAAAGGAAACTGCCGCTGAGTCCAAGCGCGGAGGGGAGCCACAGCTAGGGGTTCTGAAGTATTGCAACAGCGAGTCCCAGGCCTCTACCTGCCCCTCCATTGCGCGGAAGGCCACCGCAGGAGTTTTAGTTGGTAACCCGACGAAATGTCGGGAGTCCAACATAACCACCGCCCCTCTCCCGAGGGGTGATGGTATGCATAAAGCATTTCTCCTGCGTTATCAAAAAAAAAAAAAAAAAAGACGGGTGACACCCGTTTGGACACGGCACGATTGGACACCACTGGTTTGATTGGCTAATCGTGCTGGTTACCCAAGGCATCGGTTGATATGATTGGCTGTGTCCAATCGTGCTGTGTCGAATCGGGATACTCCCCAGACAGACAGACAGACAGACAGACAGACAGAGAGAGAATGTATGTGTTCGCATGTGTGTCTGTATGTGTATAGCGACCAGCTGATCGCAGCAGGCGCCCCGCGTAAGCACCCGCGTCTGACGGTGAATCGCGCCACCCTTGCCTGCCTCTTGTATTCGAGCCGTCATACATTAACTACTTCCTTTAATAATTCAAAACTAAGCTTCGGACGAAATTTTGCCAAAGGAAAAATCGTCTTAGAATTGATTCAAGAATGTGTCATTTCAGGGACAAGGGGGTTATTTTGAATCATCCTGTATATATATAATAATATAATATAATAATATAGCTCTAGCGGCTAGAGGCGCTAGTACTAACCTGACCTGCTTGTCGTCGGTCGTCGCGTCGCGCGCTTTGCATCGAGTATCGCGTTCTGTTAACGCGTTTCTTTAATCGAGTGTGTAATTAATAATTAAATGCGTTAACCGTTTATTAAATTCTTACCGTAACCGTTGGTAAATTCCTCCTTTTATCAATCGTGAGTGATTAAGTGCGCGAGTAAATTTGTAAAAGTGTCGAAAGTGATGAAAGAAAAAACTTCGCTTATTTGACGATGTGTCAGACTGCGTGTTGAAGATATGACGTCTCGTCGACGACGATTATTATCGTGCAACACACTGGGCACTGCTATTTATCAGCAGTATGAAGAATCTCATTATTAAGGTAAGAATAAGTGAGTGAGTGAGTGAGAGAGTGAGAGAGAAAGAGGGAGAGAGAGAGAAAGAGAGAGAGTACGGTGCATGTGTGGATACGCGTGCATAAATACACACACACACACACACACACACACACACACTGATTGTTACACTCATCGTGTGCAGCAATCAGCTGATCGCGTCGAGCGCCCCACATGATCGCCTGTATCGGACGGTGAGTTGCGCCGTCCCTGTCTACCTCTTGTACTCGTTCCGTAATTCGCAAACTATTTTATTTAATAATTTAAAAACTAAGCCTCGTAGACAATTTTGGTAAAGGGAAAATCGTCTTAGAATAGACTCGACAATTTTTTTTTTAAAGACAATCGTTTGTTCTGAATCACCCTGTATATATACAGTGTCAGGCAATTTTTGACCTTCACGAAGTAAAAAGGTAGATTGGCTCAAATTAAGACGGAAGGTACTGTACTATTTTGCGATATTCGCAATAATTAACGAAAAATTAATTAAAGAAGATCGGCCAATGCGCGTGCCTAGAAGCACACGACGGCGAAGGCGGTCTGACTGTAACATAATGGCGGCGCGCGGCGAAGCGGTGATTGGGGAGGGGAGGAGCGATGAGTGTGTAGGCGCACGGCGAAGGCTCTTCCCCTCCCCAATCACCGTTTCGCCGCGCGCCGCCATTATGTTACAGTGAGACCGCCTTCACCGCCACGCACTTCTAGCCACGCGCATTGGCCGATTTTCTTTAATTTATTTCTCGTTAATTATTGCGAATATTGCATAACTGTACAAGCCTTTTCTTCTAATTTTGAGTCAATCTCCCTTAATTTTTTAGTCATGCTCACTTTCATGACATCCTGTATATACAAGGTGTCGCAGACCACCCGCATCAGTCGAATATCTCAAAAACTGAGCGTGGCAGACAAAAATATTTCAGACAAAAGTTGTAAGGTTTCAAGTAACGCATTACATGGCGATATCAGTATGACCTTGAAGAGTGTTGTCAAGGTCACGTAAAGGTCACCTTGAATTCTGTAAATGGAAACCCCAATTTTTTATTGCATATTCTTGTAGCTTATCTCGAGAGCTTTCCAACACTATAATAAAATATTTTTCTCAAGTATTTTTTTGAGTTATAAGGCTTGAAATCATTTCTTAACTTTACATAAACCGTAAAATATCTTGTAAAATATTCATTTTTCGATTATCTTACCTTAATACTTTTATGTACAAAATAATGAGAAGAATCAATTGATGTAAAGAAAACAGTTACTTTTAAGAAAAAATTTTGTAATTGTTAATTGCAAATTACATATTTTTTCTGAAGGGTGACCTTCACGTGACCTTCAAACGACTTTTCAACGTCAAACCAATGACACCACCTTATGGCCCCCTTCAAGCCATACAACTTTTGTCTGAAACATTTTTTTCTAGCTCTAAGTAATATCGAGATATTTGACTGACAAAAGTAAAATGGGAAACCCTGTATATATGTTCGCGAGAGACAGCGGTGTATCGCGATAGCGCAGGATTTGAGGAAACGTATACGCGAATGAAATCTTAGTCACGTAACGTAATGTAAAAATAAGTTTATTCAAAAGTCACAAAAATTATATATAAAATAAGTATGAGAATTAAGCGGTTTTATCGGAGCGGTTTTACTGAAGCGGTGAGACAAGGTTCTCTAATGGTTTAAACTGCGAGACTGAAAAGTTCGACTGGTCGTTGACTGGAGTCTACATGGATTTTCACTCCCTTTTATTAAGCATGATTTCGAAGTTCGTTTCCACGTAGACCAATAAATCTTAAATTTAGCGGTGAGCTCAGGGCGCTGCGATCAAAGCGTCTGACGTGTCGAATTTTCGTAGTTGCCATTCGCGATACGATTTTCAATCGGCTGATTGGCGAGTAACTGATTGCGTAGCGCGATCGCGCATGCCTGTGCGTTGCGTTTACTCTATCGATGGTTGACTTTGTTTTGATCAGGTATTTATAATATACGTTTCTTCCGTGACAGAAAAGAGAAAGTTAGCGTGAGCGATTGGGTTTCTATACCAAACAGAAAAGTCGAGAATGTTATAAAGGAACGTTATTTCTGAATTTAATGGAATATTTATATTAATTTTCAGAACATATTTGAATGTGATAGTAATACAATTCTAATGACTATTATATTTCGAACATCCCGTCCGTCTCGTCTGTGCATGACGAAATAATCAAGTATATTCGCGAACGGGCAGGTGTCGCGGTCGATTACATCGATACGCTATTGATCGTGATTCAGGAATTTGACAGCGTGTGAGATGGTGTAGTGAGATAACAGCTGCGCGATAGTAACGTAGTGCGAAGGCATGTGTTGATCGTTTCGCTCGAGTATTTGTTTCGCGCGAGAGTAAGTAAACGCGAATGTAATGATGTGCATACAGTAATGAACAGTGTGAAGTGATCACAAAAGATTTTCGGTGAACAATCTCGCGAGTGTATAACAAAATGAAAATTCGAAAATAATCGTAAATGACAGGACTCGCAATACGAAGCGAACATGTGCTCTGATAAGTGAGAGAGAATAAGAATGAAATCTCGCAGTGAAAAAAAGGACTGATAATGCGGCTCAGTACGAGACAATAGTACGAAACGCGGAACGAATATAATAGACCGATAATATAGAATCATAATACAGTGAACATGGAATTATAATACACAGTGCGTGAAAAATTAAAAGTTCGATAATTTCACGGAACCAGACGCGGCGAGAACGGTGCACAGTGGGGCGAATTCGTCAAAAACCGGATATTGGAAAAAAATAAACATGCGTAATTCGAGTTTTAACAACTTTTTCTTTTAATATGTATCAAGAACTATGAATAGATGTGTTTATAATTGATTTATTCCTCCCCCCCCTTCCTTTATTAAAATAATCCGATAAAAATATGACATTTTCGTAAGTTTGAATTCTAGTAATTCGATAGATTACTTTTTAAATTTTCTGTGGAAAGCAGAACTATGAATATAAGTTAAATGCTTATTAGAATTTGTTATTAGATTTTTAAAAAACATTTATTTTAATTGGCTGTAGTTTCGAATAGTTGTTACCTCCGATTGGATTGAAATTTTGCAGAGACCTTCTCAACGATATAAGAAAATTGCCCAAGGGATTTTTGGCTCATCGGCACCGTTCCATCCCCATCTCCCCTCAAAGATAAAAAATATTTTACTCTGTATCTTCGAAAATATCTATTTTAGAGAAAAATGTTTCGAATAGAAGTTGAAGCTCTTGGAAAGATCTACAAGAAAGGTTATATACATTTTTTTTCGTAAACTCGTTATTTTGGGTACTAAATTAGAAAATAGTGCGCGCGCGCGTGTATACACATACGCGGGGGGTGCAAGGGGGCCTTCGGCTCCCCCTGCCGCACCATCTCGCCGGTAGGTAAGGTGGACTTCACTTTACAACTTACAGCATGTGTCTATTGTGGCAAAGCGAGGTCCACGTTGCCTACCGGCGGGGTGGTACGGGAGGGGGGGCCGAAGGCCCCATTGCATCCCCCACGTGTGTGTGTGTGTATTCCATATCTCAGATATGGGTTGGGGGAGGAGGCGAAACCCACTGCGTCTGCGCATGTACTATAGAAAATGTTAAATACATTAGTAGGATGTAAACAAACTACATATACATATACAGGGTTATCAAAAAGTTCCGGAACGCTAAAATATCTCGAAAACGATCAACTATAATGAAAAATATGTAAGGAACAAAGTTGTAGGACTAAATAAAATGTATCTAATGATGATAAGAATTTGACCTTGGATGAAGTACTCAAGGTCATATGAAGGTCAAGTTGATTTTTTTAAACAGAACCCCCTATTTTTTATTACTTATTCTTGTAGCTTATCTCGAGAGCTTTCCAAAACACTATAAAAAAATATATTTCTTCATTGAGTACTTTTCGAGTTATGAGGCTTGAAATAATTTCTTAATTTTACATAAACCATATAATATCTAGTAAAATATTCATTTTTCGATTATCTTACCTTAATACTTTTATGTACAAAATAATGGGAGGAATCAATTGGTGTAAAGAAAAAACAGTTGTTTTTAAGAAAAAATATGTAATTTGCAATTAACAATTACATATTTTTTTTTTAAAACAACTATGTTTCTTCTTTACACCAATTGATTCCTCTCATTATTTTTGACTCCACCGAATAGCAAATGCACCATCGTCTGTTCGCCTATAGTATCGTAGCCTAATTCTTCTGCTGTTCGGCCTAAAACGAATGACTTATGAGATGCCGTGTCAATAACAGCGTGTACATTTGTAGTTCCTTTCGGACCACGTAATTTAACTCTTAACAAGGGCAAAAATACTTTAACATCCAAGCTAGCCAAGTTAGCAAGGCAGCTATGTTCTTCGTTAAAAGCTTGCTTGTTTGATTCCTTCTCCGTGCTTTTGCCTGGTTCTCTATTATTCGCGAAATTTCTGCACAACAATAAACAGTGGCCTTTTCTACACCAAGGACATTTTTCTTTGCTGCGACATTTTTTGTAACTATGTCCTGTTTTAAGACACTTGAAACAGCTGTTTCTGTCTTTTACAAGCGTGACTCGTTGATCCATAGACATGTTTCTGGCTTTTTCGCAGTGCGAACTGTCGTGATTCTCTCCACAAAATAAACATTTTGACACGTTCGCATCCTTCATACTAAGTAGACCCGCTGCTGTAACAATGTCCTGATCTTGCTCTTGGACGCTTTTCGGCTTTCTTTTGTTTTTACCTTTTGAATCATCATTCGTATTAAAACACGTCTTAGCCATGTGTATGCGTTCTTCATTTTCCACCTCTTTCCCTAAAAAGGACATTAAATGTGTAAGACGATCTTTTACAGTAATATTTGCTGAAATACTTGAGGTAGCCATCACTTGTTGCCATGTTCGTAAAATTTCTTCCGGAAGCGAAGATTCTACTAACGGAAATAACATCGCGGCACACATGGCTGTTGTTACGCCAAGAGATTCAAGCGCTCGGAGATGAGTTTCTAATTTATCGTAAATCATTACAAGTGTGATGCTTTTATTTTTATTCAAAACTAATTTCAAGAGCTCATGCACATAAAACTCTATCAATAATTCTTTTTTACCGAATCGAGATTCGAGACTTTGTATAGCCTTGTCATAATTATCACCTATTGGAGGAAAGCTATTTACTACTTCGAATGCTCGTGAATCTTTTACTGTCGACTGTAATAAATAGTGAAACTTATTTTCCTTTGACAATGTCGGATCGTCATGAATTTTCTTAAATGTACTCCAAAACGTTAACCAATCTTTAATTAAATCTCCAAATTTCCTCAATTCGATTTTAGGCAATTTTAATGCGCGTATACTTTCCTGTGCTGATGCAACTGTGGGCTGGGTGTGCTGCAGAGGTAACGACGACGTCGCTATATTCGGCTTTTCTGTTAGATGCGACAATTCAATTTTCGCCTGATGATACTTAGCCGAATATTCATCGGCTCTATTTCCCTGGAAAGCTCTTCTTCTGATACTTCAGCCTCGATCATTGCATCTTGTAATTTGCGGCTCAATTCGCTAAGATCACTTGTTTTATCTCGAATCAACGCAAAACTTGTCTGTAAGGAGGTTATGTCCGGTGATCTTTTCTTTAGCTCTGCTTGAAAGTTGTTGTACGCCCTCGTGAACGCAATACGCGTCACCTTCTGTGATGTTTTCAATTTATCCATCGTTCAAGAGTCAAGAATAACCTTCCACAGTCGATTCTTTCCTAAGAAAAACGGCCAGCAACAATATAACCAAAGTCCTGTCACGGTCGCCAGAAATGTTGCTACCGTGGAACTGGGACTGGGAAGGCAGAGACGATGGGTACTAGTAATGTAGAATATACACTTTTAATCAAGAAGAATACACGAAAAGACAATACAAGTCTGATTATAGGCAAAATTCACACTCTCAAGAGAGATGTAACGTTCGAGCGAGTATTATGCGCGGTAACGTCGTGACTGACTAACGATAGAGGCGCCCTCGGCCTTTTGTCGCGCCACTCAAAGCGCGCAGTCGCAACATATTGAAATGTATTTCATTATTCATGTTTTCATTAGCTTCACACGAGATAATTATATTTTCTGAAATTATTTGATAAGATGTATGAAAACATAGATTTTAAAATAATTTTTGGTTTAAAATAATTTTTAGTTCACAAAATGTTAAAATAACATTTTAAAATCTCATTGCATCGAAATGTTACCTTCATTTTCTAATGATTCTGTTAATGTAGATAAATTGTGTGAACCTAGATGATCTTTGAGTAAACCTAGATTTTCAATATTAATAGAAGTTTGATCTGATATTTGTTGATCGTTCTTCATCTTCAAGCTTAAAGGAACGTTTATATCTTGTATAATTTTTTTCATTGAAGAATCTATGAAAATTGATTTAGAAAAATAAGAAAAACGAAAAAATAATATAAATAATATATTTATATTATTTTTAAAAGAGTTACCTAATTGTGTAGAACTAGAAGCTGTTCTAACATTGTGTATATCTACGACATTATCACACAATTTGTTTCTTATTAAGATTCTTTGACGTGAAGTTTGTATCAGACAAAATATTTCTCTTTTGAAACTTCTTTTTTTTAATTTAATTGGGACATATCTTCATCAGATGTGATCTCTAAAAATTATTAAATGTTATAACGTTTTTATAATGTCAATTGAATAAGATAGATATGTGAGAATGAGAAAGAAATAGAGAATTTCTTAAAAGAGAGAATGACTAATACTAGTTATATTTATGTGGCTAAAAATGTGAGAAAATGATTATGTGTATATGAATCAATGTGAACTTAATACATAATTTTTATTAATATTTTTAAGAAATAACAGAAATTTAGAAAACGCATACACACATGATCAATTTTATAGAATTAGACATTATATATATAGAATCACACATAAATTACCTTTGAAGTCTGGAAGATTTATGATTTTACTACCTATTTTATGTACAGCCATCTTTTTTTTTAAATCATTAGCTAAATTTTTTAATTTATTTTGCTTAATAGTGGTCTCTGCTTCTTTTTCAGTTAAAGTAGCATCATTATCAGATTCTAATGTAAATACATGTTCTTCTTTTTCTAAGCGTGCAAATTTGTCTACTGCTTCTTCATATGTCTCTATTAAAAGTTTATTGTATATATTTATTTGAAAATATGTATTTATTTTATATATAATACAAACATGGATTATAACAAAAATAATACTTACTGGCACGCCCTTTTAAAATTACAGAATAAACAGGCCATTCTTCCAATGGATATTCAAGATTTTTTATTAAATCATGTAAATTACATACATTTTCCGTATGTATATGGTGGGCTTAAAAATCGTGTGAAACATTTCTTAGTTTGAGAATTATAATCTATCCAAAAAGTAGGAACAATATCAATTTTTTTAATTAGAGGCCTTCTACCTCTTGTTATAAATTCTACTAATGAATATGTATGTAAATTTTCTGTATTGTCCATACCTAGAAAAAAAACCTTTTATGTATCTGTTAAATATGTAATATTACTAAATGCTCGTATGCACGAATTAGATAAGAAACTTCTAGGGCCCTACTCAGTAACTTTATAATGACAATGTCGCTTTTTATATGTCAAAAAATATACGCAACGATACGTAAAAATAGCGACATTGTCATTATAAAATTACAGAATAGACCTACTGATAATACAATGCAATATATAATATAATAATATAATAATATTCGTACTTTAAAACTCGAACTTGTATTTCTTTATTTAACATACAAATATTATTGAGAAAATAACTAATAATAGATGATTACTTACTTATAATCTTTTATCACTTTTAATAATATATGAGAGCTCTCTCTTTTTCTGTGTGTTTTTTATTGCAACGAAAAATGTGACATATGGCCATCATTACGAATTAGATAGTTTTTTGTTTCTGTAGGGTGTGTTCAAGGACTATGCTCACGCGCTAAAGCGTTATTCTTTATTTACTGAAAGTTAAACAAAGATAGAACGACGCTGTTACACTCCGTCTAACGAACGAATATACCTCTGCGCACAGGCGGCAAAGTGAGGAGAGCGTGGTGCGCTATTCAGTACCGGGTCTGCATGTGAATAAAAAAATAATCCTATTTGAACAGATTTCTTACACAGCACCATGTCCAAAATTGGTACATAAGATGTCTCCAAAACATTTTTGAAACGTTTTATGTGCCGATTTTGGACATGGTATTGTTTATGTTATAATTATTTTATTCGAAACTCTACGAATGCATTATTAGTTTTTTGAAAGGGAAGATTAATATTATTCATTCATATTCATGTTTTCACAAGATATTATTAAAATTGATAGAAGTTATTATAAGTAAGTAATTATCTATTATTAGCATATTTTGCATTAACATTTAATGATTTTTGTCAGATATATATTTTTTCTTTCTAGATATAGACAATGCAGAAAGTTTCTATTTTTCGGATGGATTAATTTTCATTAAGAAATGTTTTACATGATTTCTAAGTCTACATATACATACATTATAATAAAAAAATATTTAGTATCCATTGGAAGAATGGCCTGTTTATTCTGTAATTTTAAAAGAATATGCCAGTAAATGTGTATTTATTTCTATTATATGTATATTCATGTTTTTTTTATAAAACAAATGCATTAAATAAATACAATATATTTCTAACAGAAACATATTAAGAAGCAGTGGACAAAGTTGCATGCTTAGAAAAAGAAGAACATGTTTTTATTGGAATAATAATGCCACTTTAATTAAAAAAGAAGCAGAAACCACTATTAAGCAAAATAAATTTTAAAAATAAGGATTTAAAAAAAGATGGTCCTATTTACATAAGTGTGCAAAAAATGCAAAATTATAAACCTTTTAGATTTCAAAGAGTATATATTCTATATGGATGGTTAAAAAACATATATATAATACAATTGATTTTTACATTAAATCGGTAAATTTTCTATTTTGCTAGCAATTTTCGAGTTGAATTGTTTATAATAATGGCATAACAAATATTTTAGTCACTTCATCTATTTTGAAATTTGTTTCCATTCTTACTAACTTGTATTTGATTTCATTTACACATATATTAATATTCTGCCTTCTAATGTTTTGCATAATTTTAAATATATATAATTGAGTAGAATCGCGGACTTGGTTAGAGGTGTGAATGCTGTGTGCACGTGTGTGAGATAGCGTTCGGACTTTATAGCTGTAAGTGGAGGTTTGGAGTGCTCGGTTAAGAGCAAGGAGGTGTTCAATGAGGTGAGAAGGTAGTAGAGAGGAAGTGGCAGTGTAGGAGGTAAAAAGCGTTGATAATTAAGGCGACAGGATAGTTAAGAAAATAGATAACTGTTTAGAGGTTAAGTGCGATTAGTTGGTAAGATAGATAGGGATAGTAGTTTTAGTAAGTTGAAAGGTTTGTGACAGGTGGCGACGGGTGGCGCCGAGAAAGCAAAACACCAGAGCAGGGAGGAACTAGATAGTTACCAAAGTTTCTAGTAAACGATCATGAACGGGGTAAAAGAGTATGACGGCACGGAGATGGAGAGAGAAACAGAGATGCCCGCAGAAGGAGGAGTGACCATGGAGATGGAGACAAATAACATAGAAAGATTAACAGCGGAGGAAAAAGTTTTAATTGAAAATTCTAATAGTCCAAAGGAAAAGAGTAAGAGAGGTAGAAAGAAAAAGGTAGATGAAATAAGGGGAAGAGAAAGAGCGAACTCAGTTAGTATAATTGATTACATTAATAGTAATGTTCCAGAGAATGTCAATTCTATTAATAAAAGGAAAAGAGAGGAACTGGAAGCAGAAGCAAGTAAAGTTTTCAAAAGAAGTAACAAGCTCGACAGAACCAACCAAGGACCCGAAGGATGAAAAGGAGAGTTCAAACACAGATGACCCAAGAAAAGGAGAAGATGAAGAGAGCAAGAAAGAAGAGGATAAGGTCATGATAATGTTTCTGAAAGATATAAAATCAGAATTGTCAGAGATGAGGAAGGATATGAAAGAAATGAATGACAGAGTAGATGCGAGAGTGTATAGAATGGAAGAAAGATTGGACAAGCTCGAGTCAAGAATAGAAGAAATAGAAAAGAAAAAAGAATACAATGAGAAGGTAGCCGAGGAATCAAGAAAAATGATGGATATGTGGAAAAATTGCGAAATTTCGAGAGGGACCCTAGAATTAAAGGCTGCTGAGGAAACAAAAAAAGAAGTCAAGAAACTAAAGAAAATATTAGAGGATAAAGAAAGAAAGGAAAGGAAGAATAACATAGTAATCAAAGGTTTGAAAAATGTATGGAAAGATCCAAGAGAGGTAGCTAAAGAATTCTTAGGAAATGAATTCAGAGTGAATAAAAATATTAAAAATATCAGGAAAGCAGGGAAGGAAGGAAAGGAAGTTCTAATAATAGAATTCGAGGAATGGCAAGAGAAAGAAATTATTATGAAGGAGAAAAGTAAGCTAAAAGGAAGAGATATTTATATTGATCATGATTTAACAAAAGAGGAGAGAGATATTCAGAGGAATCTGAGAGAAAGAGCAAAAAGGGAAAGAGAGGAAGGTAAAAAAGTTAAAATTGGATATAAAAAAATTATTATAGAAGGTAAAACATATATATGGAACGAAAAAGCGGAGGATATAGAAGCGAGCAAGTTTGAATCTGGAAGAAGAGCAGGAAATTATGAATACGAGTATATGACAGGTTCAAGTAATACGAATAATAACTTACGAAATTTCGCTTGAGCCAGGAAGAGATTGAAGAGAGGGGGACATCGAAGAAGAACAGCAGGAAGGTGATGTTCTGGAATGTAGCAGGTATAGAAAGACAAGACGAAGACTTCTGGGACTTTATTAAAGATTTTGATTATATTGGACTATGTGAAACGTGGCTAGATGAAAAAGGATGGGAGAGGTTAAAAGATAAGTTACCGGTAACGCATATATGGAGAAGTTCACACGCAAAAAAAGAAAGGATTAAAGGTAGGGCGAAAGGGGGTATAGTGATAGGTATAATAAAAGGATGGGGCATTAGGGAAGACATTAACAATATAATAGAAGTAGATGAAGGAATAGTGATTACCAAAATAATAGGCAATAAGGATAATTTGAATATTTTGATGATATATAAGGAGGGAACAAGGAAGGATCTAGAAGAAACTTTAGCAGAGGTAACAAATAGATGGAATAACGAAGGCATAATTATAGGAGGAGATTTTAATACGAGAATAGGTGAGTTAGGCAATATAGACGTGACAGATAATGGAAATAAAAGAAAAAGTAAAGATAAAATTATAAGTAACGGAGGAAGGAAACTTATAGAGCTAATACACGATAAAGGATGATATATTTTAAATGGCAGTAGTGAAGGGGATTGGGAAGGAGAGTATACATATATAGGAGCACGGAAATACTGTAATCGATTATACATTTGTAAATGAATCTGTATATGATTATGTAAGGAATTTTAGTATAGGCGAAAGGGTGGACTCAGATCACATGCCAATGGTAATAGAGCTCGAGACGGAGAATGCAGGGAACAGCAAGAAGAGAGAAATAGGAGAGGAAGAGAAAGAGACAAAATCGCAAAAGTATCCGAAAAAGATATTAAGATGGGATCAAGAAGCAAGAGAAATTTATAAAGCAAGGACAGAAGAATATGATGAAACGATGGCAATGGATAATAGCTCAGTAGAAACTAAATGGGAAAAATTGAAAGAAATTGTAAGGAGGGCCTTAATTTACAAGGATGTGAAAAAACAAAAAAGAAGGAAATTAGGTCATAAAGATTGGTGGGACAGAAACTGTATGAGAAAGAAAAGAGAGGTGAAGAAAATCTATATAAGATGGAAAAAAGGACAAGAAAGCAAGGAGAAATATATAGAGGGAAAGGTAAATTTGAAAGAGCTATTAGAGAAGAGAAGGAAAGAAAAAAGGGAAGAGGAGAGAAAAGAATTGAAGAATCTGAAGAAAGAAAAAGATGTATGGAGTTATATAAATAGAAAGAGAAAGAAGAGGAATGTATGTGAAAATAAGATAGAAAAAGAAGTATGGAGGAAGCATTTTATGGACTTACTAAATGGAACAAAGGAGAGAGAAGATGTAATAGAGGGATTAAATGAGGAAAGTGAAGCAAATCAAGAAGAGGAAACCTGTAACAGAAGGTGTATAGGACAAGACAAAGAAGTAAAGGACGAAGAGATTAGAGAAGCATGGAAAAAACAGAAAATAGGAAAAGCACCCGGTATAGATGAGATACCAGCAGAGGCCTGGAAATATGGTGGTAGGAGGATAAGAACAGAAATGGGAGATTTAATAAAACAGATATGGAGAGAAAATAAGATTCCAGCCGATTGGAGAGAGAGTATTGTAGTGCCAATTTACAAAAGAGGTGATAAGGAGAGAACAGAAAATTACAGAGGGATTTCTTTACTATGTGCGGCGTATAAGTTATATGCGGAAGTTTTGAGGAAGAGATTGGAGGAGGAAATAGAAAAAAAGAATATGCTGCCAGAGAGCCAAGCTGGATTTAGGAAAGGAAGAGCGACGATAGACAATATTTTCGTTCTTAATCACTTGGTGCAGAGAGAAAAAGTAAAAGTAAAGGGAGAGAAAAAGATATATGCTGCTTTTGTGAATTTAAAGGCAGCTTTTGATAAAGTAGATAGAGAAAGGTTATGGATAATCATGGAGGACAAGGGCATGGATGGAGAACTATTAAAGAGGATCAAAGAAATTTACAAGGAAACGTCAATGAAGATTAGAACAAAGGATGGGCTAACAGAAAACTCCTGCACGAAGAGAGGTGTGAGGCAAGGATGTGTACTGAGTCCAGCCCTGTTCAGTTTATATATTGCGGATTTAGACAAAGCTTTAGAGGCAAGGAATATAGGTGGTGTAGAATTAGGTAGGAAAAGAATATGGTCACTGGCGTATGCGGATGATATGGTACTAGTTGCAAAGAATAAAGAGGCGTTAGAGGACATGTTAGGAACGTTGAAAAGATTTTTGAAAGAGAGGAAGTTAGAGTTAAATGCAGGAAAAACGAAAATATTGGTATTCAACAAAATAGGAAAAGGAAAGAAAAAGGCTAATATATGGAAATGGGGTAAAGAAAAAATAGAAGAGGTAGAGAATTTCAAATATTTGGGTTTTACGTTCAATAAAAAAGGCAATTATGAGGATCATATAAAAGATTTAAAGATAAAAGGGAAATTAGCAGCGAATAAAGTGTGGGGACTAGGAGAGAGAATATGTAAAGATGACTTTAAAAGGGGGTGGTACCTTTTTAAATACTTAGTAAGGAACGTGATGGAATATGGGGTAGAGATCTGGGGGTGGAAAGAAAAAAAAGAATTAGAAAAAGTTATGTTTGACTATATCAGATGGGTTTTTAGGCTAGACTTCTGTACTCCAAGATATATAATGTCAAGAGAATTAGATATTAAAAATCTTTTAGTAGATTGGGGCGATGCGGCGAGGCTCCGACGTTCGCCGCGACGCTCCTCCCATCGCTTCGTCGCGCGGTCCGTATCATGTTACAGCAGGGAGGTCTCTTCTCGCCGCGCGCTTCTACTCGCGTGGATTCGCCGATCTTCTTAAATTAATTTCTCGTTAATTATTGAGAATATAACAAAATGACTTTATAATTTCTTCCTCGGTTTAATCCATTCTACCTCTACAAAATGTGTGGGGCGATTATAGCGATACTCCCTGTATATATATATATATATATATATATATATATAAATTGAGTAGAATCGCAAGGATAATTATACAAGATATTAATTTTATCATATTTTTTCGCATTACAGTAAATATTATTATTTTTCAAAAATATTTTGTTTATTTCCATAACAGTCCCATTATTTAAAAGTATCATATTATTGGGACATTTTGGTGTTAATAAATATTGTTTATATTTTATTTGCAGAATGTCTAGAATTTTTACTTATAATTTCTTGCTCTTGAAGCAAAGTGACACATTTTTTTGCATGAAGTTTTCTTTCATACTCTCGGCGACAGAATTGTGATACAGTGTGATGAGGAGAATGTAAAATATTCTTGATTTTTCCAAGATGGAATTCAAAACTATATGCACTTATTAAAATAGGACAATTCATAATTTCAACATCATCTACGATATGATGTAAATTATAAACATTTATTGTAATAAAATGTTTTCCACATAAGTCTTTAGCAACTGAAACAAAACTATTTAAATATTCTCTAGCATAATTTATAAATTCATTATTTCTTCTTGTAGATAATAAGCGATATGACACATGTAATAACAGAAAATGGTTCTATTTGAAGTCATCAAGGATGCATTTCAAAACAATTGAACCACAGTACAGCAAGAAGAATCTATATTCTGCTGCCTTATATTTTTCAAAATATTTAATGCTCCGAAATTTTCTATCAAATTCGTATGGAATCCATTTTCTTATCAAATTAGTTCGCCGATCAAGTTTATTTCTTTCCATGACACTTAATTTTACATTTTTATGACATAGCCAAAAATCTAATAATCTCTTCATAACTCCTTCATCAAACAAATGCATTGGATCTAATACGAAATGATTGATCATATTTATATTTGGTTCTATATAAGTAAGTGCAGATACTCCAACGTGATGATTTACATCAGTAAAATTACGAAATTCTATATCAGTACGTTTTTTACAGTGAAGATGTAAAAATACCGTCGTATTTTCATGTTTTTCACCTTTTACATAACATCTTTCACAACCATCAAATGACATATGCCCTTTCACGCACTTTAAATATGAACGTGCTGGAGTATCACAAATGAAGGCTTCTATCTTAACCAAGAAATGTGTTTGTTCAATTATATTATTAATCCTTTGGAAAGTAATTCATTAATTTCGCAGATAAATTTGTATAAATACTCTTCAAGTCTTTTTGGCTTATGTGTTCCTGAATATAATGCAACTGTAAAAGGCTTGTAAATATCAGATTCCAAATAAACTTTACATAAAATTGGCCACAGAGTTTTATTACTACTTTTGTATGGTTTCATACCATCTATGTTGAATAAAAGTTCTATTTGATGATTTTGATGTAAAATTACATTTACACAGTCTTGTAGTCCTTGCTCAATACCTAAATATGTAAATTCGCCTATAGAATTGTCTGAATCTTCCATTTCTTCTATTTCATACTCTGCAGATGTGGTGTGCAATAACGTTTTTGTAGATTTTGGAAGATTTGGTAGTAATCTGTGTCTCAATATTTTTAATAATTTATCGCTATGTACATGAGGTATTCTGTATGATACTATCCACTTTCGTATTTCCTTTATTTCATAAAAATCTTCATTAAAATTAAAATTATTTTCATTTAAATTTTCATTTGAATCAAAACTATTTTCTTTATAGTCTTCATCTGAATCAAAGTTAAGATGTTCATGTCTTATTCTTTCATCACTCATATCATCAGAATAATCTGAATTCTAACCAATAAAATTAGTATTAGTAACATAAATAAGATAAAAAGTAATATAAAATTTCTTATTACTCACGTATCTTTCATTTGCGTATATTTCTTGCTTACTTGTCACTTGTAATTTTTGACAATTGTCATTTTTAACCTTTGTGGGAACTTTTATGACAGAATTAGTAAGCTGTTTTAGTTCTACAAGTTTTCTTTTCTTTGCTCTATATTTTTGTACGCGTTCAGACATTTTTATCTAATTTTATTTGCTTATTTTACACATATAATATTAAAAGAAATATATTATATGTATACAGGGTGTCAGACAATTTTTGACCTTCACGAAGTAAGAAGGTAGATTGGCTCAAATTAAGAAGGAAGGACTTGTACTGTTTTGTGATATTCGCAATAATTAACGAAAAATTAAATAAAGAATATCGGCCAATCTGCGTGAGTAGAAGCGCGCGATGACGAGAGTCGTCCCACTGTAATCTTATACTAGGCGCGCGACGAAGCGATGGGCGGATCGCTCTCCGAGACATGATGGTGGCGTGCGATATATCGCAATACCGCGCCGAAAAATGACCCGTCCTTTTAGTGGCGAGAAAATGATGCGCTATCATTTCCACACCACCTTGCGGTACATAACATAGTGCGCTTTTTTTATAGTGTCGAATATCTGATGGCTCCCTTCAAGCCATACCCCACTTTTGTTTGAAACATTTTTTTATTTAACGCACCGTTTCGGAGATATTTGCGCGTATTATTTAAAATGGGACACCCTGTATATATAGAAATAAATACCTTAAAATTATTCCAGCAGACACTGGTTTTATCTGTAATAGGTTTTTGTAATAATTGTAATGTTTCATCTTGTAATTTCTTAATTATTTCTTCTTTATTATACACAGACATTTTATAAAGATGATTTACTTTTATTTTAACACAGACTTAAGCTTTACTATTCAAAGGCATATATATGACTGTTAAACTGAATATTTTCCAATATGCGTAACTAAACGGTCGATTATTCAAACAAGGTCAAGATACTAAAAGAAACAATATTTTTAAATGAAAAAATAAAAACATTAAATAAAATCATGTTTCTGTTACAAATATAATTATTTTATTTAAAATATAGATATTTTTAATTATATATATAATTGTCTAAATAACTAGAAGCGAACTAATAAGAGTCAATACGTTGCAATTCAGGCGCAAGGATATATTTTAAAAACAATAATAAAAAGGTTATCAAACGTTTTGGCAATTTAAATTATTTTCAACGAATTTAAGTAACACAATCGTGTCAACAATTAAAAATCAAAAATTGAAAAATCAAAAGATCGCTTAATATTTATTATCCAGGTATATACAATAAAAAAAGAAATTTTGTCACGATTGTTATTTAAGTTCACTTAATAATGTGCATTCGAATAATAAAGTTGTACTGTATATTGATTTAAAATAAAAATAAATAATATCTTACTTAAATTTAAAATAATAATAAATTTTCCTAATTTTATAATTACATATAGATTTATAATTATATATTTTGTTTATTATTTTATGTTTTATAATTACATATTTTTATCTTATAATTACATATTTTGTTTACTTATTTATTTAATTAATTAATTAATTTAATATAATTTTTAATAATTTATTAAAGTAGTTGCTTACGTTTTTCGTACGTTTCGGATATAATAAGTATACACATATTTCATATTTTCTAATTAATTTTATTTATTTTAATATTTTTTATTAATCAATTTTGTTATTTAATATTAAAAAATTTTATTTATTTTATTGCATTTTTTTATTTTTATTTATTAATAGTTCTTAGATTTGTACTAAAAATTGTTCAAATAAATGAATAAAAAGTGAAATTACTATTTTATTCGAATTTATTGTTGTAATGTGTTGCGTGCGCCGGATCATTTCGACTTCAGGAATCATCGGGAACCGTCAAAAATAAAAAATCTCGATCTATCCCGAGCCCCGATATTATCGAAAGGTCTCGGTTCCCGTCATAGCAGGTAGTCTTTATCTTATCCCCACTCTATCCACTTGCGAGTTCGACCGAGACCCATGGTAAAGACTGTCGAAACCGAGCGGGAATAAAACGATATTTGCTCGCCTCTATTATCTTGTAGAGAATCTTCATACTGCTAATAAATAATTGTTACGCGTTAACAGTATACCGAGCGCGTTTCTTTCTTTAAGTCGTTTTAATTATCGTAATTAATTTATATCGAGTGTGTGATTAGTAATTGAGTGCGTTAATCGTTTATAAATTCGTTAGTAAACTTTATCGTGATTAAGTGATTAAGTGAGTAAATTCGTAAGTAACGATAGAAGAAAAGATAAAACTTCGCTTTCGTCTAACACGGTGTGTCAGAGTGTATGTTATTTAAAGAAAAAAGTTTTACGCAAGTTTTAAATCACAATCTCTAAATCCAAGTAAGTTATGAAAACTTGGCGTGCCCGAATTGTAATCGAACACACATCAAATATTCAATTACATAATATCTAAGATTTTACATTTTATTGCAGATATATTTGTTTATAATGTAAACGATCCGAGCACGCCAAGTTTTCATAACTTACTTCGATTTAGAGACTGTGCGATTTAAAACTTGCGTAAAACGTTTTTTTTTTAAATTATACACATTGTATAAAAAATGTTTTAGGAATTAAAAGAATCCTAATTCTCATTTAGTGTTGATTTTAAATATTTTAAAAATCAAGTTTCTCTAAATAAATATAAAATGCGTTTTAATTTCTTAGAGAGAATTTACGTATAATATTTCTACAATGTAAGATTGATTTCATGGCAAATATTATATCAAATTTACAAATTGCTCTGAAGTACTTGACTAATAGTAATTATTGATTTCATATTTAGTTTTGATATTTTATTTTTTAATATTTTTTTAGAAAAATTGTTTTGTTTTTTAAAAAAATGATTTTCTGAATGAAAATTACTGTAAATTATTTTTAAGGACTTTTTTATTTTACATTTGGTTGCATACAAGGTAGGATATTTTTTATGTACTTGGCGTATTTTTTTTACATTTGAAAGGTTTTTTTAGGATCACATCTTTTTGTAAGATTTTATATCCTTTCTGTAAATTAATTTTTGGGGAAAAATTTTGTAAATTATTTTTAGGGATATATTTTTATTAAACGCTTTTGTTGCATACAAAGCGAAATATTTTTTATGTACTTAGCGTATTTTTTTTACCTCTGTAAGGTTTTTTTTAGAGGGATATCATACCTTTTTGTAAAATTTTATATCCTTTCAAATTATTTTTTGGGGGAAAATTTTTGTAAATTATTTTTAGGGATACTTTTTTATTTATAAAAATTGTTACTGTATGGTAAATTAGTTTTTCTATAAGTCTTATCTAACGGCACAGGTTTTATATTTCTGTGGTACACCGTTTCTGAAATATTAGATTTCACCCCCAAAGGGTGATTTTTAAAAATTGTTATTATACGGAAAATTAGTCTTTCTACAAGTCATACGAAACAGTACAGGTTTTATATTTTTGTGGCACAACGTTTCTGAGATATTAGATTTCATCCCCAAGAGGTGGTTTTTAAAAATTATTATTATACGGTAAATTAGTCTTTCTATAAGTCATAATTAACAGTACAGGTTTCATATTTTTGTGGTACACCGTTTCTGAAATATTAGATTTCACCCTCAAGGGTTGGTTTTTAAAAATTATTATTATACGGTAAATTAGTCTTTATAGATACCTTAATTAACGGCACATGTTTTATATTTTTGTGGTGCACCGTTCCTGAAATATTAGATTTTACCGCCAAGGGGTGATTTTTAAAAATTATTATTATACGGTAAATTAGTCTTTATAAATACCTTAATTGACGGCACATGTTTTATATTTTTGTGCACCGTTTCTGAAATATTAGATTTCATCCCCAAAAGATAGTGTCTAAAAATTATTATTATACACGGTAAATTAGTAATGTAAAATATTATGTTTTTTCTGTATATTATATTGAAATCATTATATATACAATATTTTATATTTTTCTTATATTATATTATTATACACTACTCAAAAGAATCTAGGGACACTTTTCATACCCTAAAAATTAGGCTATTTTCAAACCGCTGAAACTCGTCGAAAAATCATCGTAGAAAAAAAATTAAAAAAGCATTTTGAAGCATGAAGTTTCAACTTTAACATGCTATCGGTGGTTTTTTAAAAATCTTTTATCTTCCTTATTCTGCGCTTTAAAAAGAAACACACTGTTTAGTTCCTTAAAATTATGTATTTTTAACACGCTGCAACTTGATGAAAGAAATTTTTTTCGAGAAATTCAACTCAAGCTCTATAAATTACATTTCCTCTGTAAAATGCTTTTTTAAAAATCTTTCTACGATTTTTTTTTGACCGAGTAATGCGATTTTGAAAATAAACCAGTATTTTTTAGATATGATATCGATACTCGGTGAAAAATCATCGTAGATGAAAAATAAAAAAAGCATTTTGAAGCTTGAAACTTCAACTTTAACGCGCTATCGTTAGATTTTTTAAATTTTTTATCTTCTTTTTTCTGCGCTTTAGAAAAGAACATTGTGTTTTTCCTTAAAATTACGTTTCTTTGACACTCTGCAGTTCGATAAAAAAGTTTTTCTCAAAAAATTCAACTCAAGATCCATAAACTATAACATTTTACCTACAAAACGCTTTTTTAAAAACTTTCCTACGATTTTTTTTGACCGAGCTACATAACTTCGAAACCAATATGTAAAATGATGTATACCGCCGGCATTAGCGTTATCCAATGTGCACCACGTGGAGGTTGTCGATCGGATTTTGCACATCATGTGTTGTGTGTGTGTGTGTGTGTGTGTGTGTGTGTGTGTGTGTGTACATAGCAGAGATAAGGACCCCGCAGTTCGTCACTCCTGCAGTATTTAATGACTCCAAACCCTCTCTGCTCTCTCTCTCTTTCTCTCTGTGTGTGTGTGTGTGTGTGCGCCAGCACGCGTGCGCGCGTGAGTGCATATGTGTTTAATAGCGTGTGTTACCTCCTCTCTGATCAATTACCGCTTGCAGACGCTCTTCTTCATATTGATTTCGAAGTTATGTAGCTCAGTCAAAAAAAATCGTAGGAAAGTTTTTAAAAAAGCGTTTTGTAGGTAAAATGTAGTTTATGGATCTTGAGTTGAATTTTTTGAGAAAAACTTTTTTATCGAACTGCAGAGTGTCAAAGAAACGTAATTTTAAGGAAAAACACAATGTTCTTCTCTAAAGCGCAGAAAAAAGAAGATAAAAAATTTAAAAAATCTAACGATAGCGCGTTAAAGTTGAAGTTTCAAGCTTCAAAATGCTTTTTTTATTTTTCATCTACGATGATTTTTCACCGAGTATCGATATCATATCTCAAAAATACTGGTTTATTTTCAAAATCGCATTACTCAGTCAAAAAAAATCGTAAAAAGATTTTTAAAAAAGCATTTTACAGAGAAAATATTGTAATTTATAGAGCTTGAGTTGAATTTCTCGAAAAAAATTTCTTTCATCAAGTTGCAGCGTGTTAAAAATACATAATTTTAAGGAACTAAACAGTGTGTTCCTTTTTAAAGCGCAGAATAAGGAAGATAAAAGATTTTTAAAAAACCACCGATAGCACGTTAAAGTTGAAACTTCATGCTTCAAAATGCTTTTTTAATTTTTTTTCTATGATGATTTTTCGACGAGTTTCAGCGGTTTGAAAATAGCCCAATTTTTAGGGTATGAAAAGTGTTCCCTAGATTCTTTTGAGTAGTGTATATAATTATTATATCTAATATAATATTAAAGAAAACGTTTTTTACATTTCCTCTTGACGGAAGAGACCACCACCTTCTCGCGGTTTCTATTGAGCAGTATGTAACGATGCACCCCCAGTGCATGTTACTGTTCCCGGCCGAACATCAGCCGGAAGCTGCCGCCCGGAAAACAACCGCCGGGCAGGGGCAGGGGCACGCCGCATCGCGCCGATTAACCGTTAATTTCGAACCGATCAATGGCCGAAGTCGTCGGCAAGCCGCGCCGACGACAGCCGAGGGCGCCCGAAGAGCCCTGGGTGAGAACCCCCGCGCCCGGCTCCGCCGCGCCCCACCGAATGGATCCGTTCCGCACCGTTTTTCCGCCGCTCAGTGGGGAAACCCCGTTTTTACGCCGGCGCGGGATTAATTACCCGGGGTATAAAAAGGCCCTCGGCGTTATCAGATCCCAGATTCCAATTCCGCTTGCGATAGCAAGTACGATCCGAACCTAGAACCGATCCTAGAAAACGCCTAAAGCCTCGAACAGAAGGTGGAACGAACTCCTCCTCGGCCGAGCACTCTCGGTTTCGGGCCTAAGGCTAAGATCCAGAATTACATTTCAATTCCGCCAAAAAAGAATATTCGAGTGATCTCGATTTCGGCAAAAGATCCCGCCGCCGCACCGCCGTTGCAATCAGTTACTAAGGTAGAGAGGAGAGCTATCCCCAACGAGCTGTTCTCGTCGGCACGGCGCATCCCCGCGATCTTCCATCTGCGCGTATTAATTAAATTAATAACCGAACTAGAACAAGAGCGCGTTCGATACATCAAAAACGACGCTGAGACCGCGCGTCAAAATACGGCACAAAAACACCGGCACGCGTCGCGTAGCGTCACGCGGTCATTGACCGCACGTCTATAATAGATCGGCGAAACAGCTGACAGGGTTTTTCTGCATCGCGCGAAGCCCTTTAATACAATACATTCCGATTTCCGCGGCGATTAAACTAACGCTCAGCATTTTGTGCACCACGATAACGCCGATATTTGCGATCGAACATTTATACCGCGCACTCACGCCGAACATTATACATTATAAACTGCACATTCGCACCATACAGTCACACCGTACACCGTACGTTTATACTACACATTCGCATCGTATATTCATACCGTACAATCACACCGTACACCGTACATTTATACTACACATTCGCACCGTATATTCATACCGTACAATCGCACCGTACACCGTACATTTATACTGCACATTCGCACCGCATATTTATATCATGCAATACACAAGACACATTTGTACTTTCATACATACACACTCAACGCTAAATAAACCCATTTTAATTTCTGACATAATCACCGAGAGAAATTCTTAAGCTTGCCTAAGAAACCGAATCCTGATCCCGACTGCGACTATCCGCCGGCGTTCGTGGAAGTCGTCCGTGACATTGTAAATAATAATTTATCATTGTAATAATATATATACGTTGCTTAATTATAAAAAAAATAAACCATATGATGCAACAATGATATATATTTTTTTATTTTATTATATATTTATTTTTATTTACTAAAATTTTATTAAAGTAAAAAGTTATTACAATAACTTGTTTAAAACATTGCATATAATAATTTAATGTTTATGTTATATGTTGCTTGTTATAATATATATAATATATATTTTGTATGTGTTTGAAATATTTTGCATATGTTTGATTTTGTATTTGTTTGAAATTTAATTTTATTTTAATAGTAAGTATTCTTTTAAATTAATAAGATGATTTTTTTGAAAGAAAGACGTACATATTGGCTAAGAGTGGATTTCTATCATTTACGCTTCTTTCATTCTTTATTTCTTTAATTGATTTATATCTTTTATATACATAATAAATATAATTAGAATTTATATAATTTATTTTTATTTATAAAAATTATTTAAATATTAATTTAAATATTAATGTTTCAATTTTTTATTTAAATATTTATTTAAATATTAATTTAAATATTAATATTTTAATTTTTTATATATTTAAATAATTATTTAAGTATTAATTGTGAATAATTAAGTTAGGAGAGAAGGGACATCTAATTGAAAAGATATATAATTCTAACATATATAATTTCCTTGAGATCTCGATCTTCTGCTTGGAGACGTCAGCCCTAGCTCGAGAAAGAAAGAGACAGCGGATATACCTGCGCTCTTCTATTACCCGAAGCTAGCCAAGCGCTGGGCGGCGTGTACAGCGGATAAACCTGCGCTCTTCTATTACTCGAAGCTAGCCAAGCGCTGGACGGCGGACACGACTCTTTCTTGCGTTATCTCCTCTACATGTGGTGATAGGGGCAGCGTCTCGAAACTGGCATCAGTGGATGCAGTTTGCATATGCGCTCTGATTATTAAAATATCTCAGAGGCGATCTATTCGTGAGCTGATTATTCAAAAAAAATCTACAGGTGATCTAATTTGTGTGCTGATTTAAAAAAAATCAGAGGCGATTTAATTCGTGGACTGGTTATTTTTAGAAATATTTCACACCAGAGACGGTTTGCATATGCGCTCTGGTTATGAAAATATTTGTCTCGGAGGCGATCTTTTCGTGAGCTGATTATTTTAAAAAATCCAGAAATGATCTAATTCGGGTGCTGATTATTCAAAAAGTATTCTAGAGGCGATTTAATTCGTGTGCTGATTATTCAAAAAAATCCAGATAAGATGAATCATTGGATAGATTTTTACGCGTCATAAGAGATGATTCTTATTTTGAAAGTGTGCTATATTTCGATAATTCTCATATAATTGTAGCATGTTATAGCGACAAAAGCTAACAAATTATAAGGAAATTATAGTGATCGCTAGCGATTTTTTTTTATGACACCAAACTTCGAGTGTACGATAGCCTACCCGGCTGTACATATGATAAATTGGTGTCTAAAAATATTACTTTCATCGCCGTTGCCTACAAATGATATAATATTTGAAAAGCTTCAACAACCTGATAGCATGTGCTGTGAAATTTATATTACAGCTTTCGCTATACTACTATAAACTATAGCCTTAGAAGAAAATTTTTGTAAGGAGAAATATTCCACTAATGTAAAATATGTGTATAAAGCAACATTTTCTTAAAAATTATAGCAGAAAATAGATTGTCTCTTTCAAAATGGTAAACATTTATCATATTTGATCACGATATTCCAATGAATATCGTTGGAAAAAGACGCCTCAATGCAAATCTCATTTGCATATATCGAAGAGATGAAAAAATACATATATTATTGCGTCTCACGCCCATACAGAAAATAATTGGTATTAGATATCCACTAGATATTCTTTATGGGCACTAAGGGTGCCGTCACATGCAGCGTAACTTGCGTAAGCGTAACTTGCGTATTCTAGTAACTTTTAATTGGTTACGTCATTTTGAAAGTCGGCTTTCACATGAGGCGTATTGTGCGGAATGCGTAACAAATATAACCAATTGTAGATTAGATTTTCCGTTGTACACTCTAATGGAAATGCTAAGAAGATTTGCGATTGGTCTTCGTAACCTACGCGTCTCGAAAAGTACGCATCATGGGAAACCGATGCTCTGCAAGTATGTGTGAAGCGGAATGTGTGCAATATATATTTATAAAGTTAAAAAGATTGAAGTATATATTTACTTCAATCTTTTTAACTTTAAAACAGTACATGTGTTCTTGAGGCCATGTTAAGGACGGTCGGTGATACCAGTAGGCTCACTATTAAAAAAAATATTAATTAAATCTATTATTAATTTTGTATTAATCATAATTATGTTATAATAATTTAGTTAAAATTAAAATTTAAAGTTAAAATTTGAATATTAGTATTTACATATTTAGAAAGTAATTCAGAGGTTTTAACCCACAGAAAAGTATATAATATAATGGATCCTAACTTAATATTAATAATTATTTGGAAACGATGGCAAAAGTGGAAGAAGATTTGATCGTTTTTCATATTTTATTAAAACTTTTTGATACCTCTTCAACCTACATTATCCCATGGTGTAAGTAGAAAGGTGAACCATTGCGCATAATGGCGAAGATTTGAGATCTTGACCAATCAGAACTTGAGCTTTTAGGCAGCGCGCTGTTTGAAAGTTTCAAAAATGAAATGAGATTGTATATCTAACGCAATTTGGATAAAAATATTGTATTTAATATAAATATTACAGAAGCGAAGTATGACTATACAGACTGTTTATCGCACATATGTTTGAGTTTTCTTTTTTCTTTTTTAGTACAGGCTCTTTAGGAAAATAACACAACAATACGTTGTAATTTTCTCTGTTACCACGACCGGTCCGGCTCTGGCATTTTCAGCATATTTTAATCACGATGAGAACAACATTCAACCGATAATTAATAACGATCAGTTCAACTCATGTTCAACTCATTCAATGTGACAGTGGTCTAGTTTCCACTGAAGTCTTCAATCCGATTCTGCTTCGGTGCGCTTCGGATTTAACATACTGTTTTCATCGAAAGTAGAATAGAAGTGAGGAAGATTAAATTTCAGTGCAGCCAACTTAACTTTTGTTGAATGTAATACAGTATGTGATCTAACCTCTAAATATATGGTTGGCACTATTTATTATCAAGCGTTTCCACGGACTAAATTTGGTATCAGTTCGCTGCCACTCCGATAAAGCTTGTAGAGCGAAGCGGGAGTGAAATGAGTACGGTTAACCGCGTTTCCATCGACTTAAGAGGATGCCGGAGTCGCGGCCGAACTCCGACGGGTAGGCGCCCTCATTTTAATATAACTAAAAGCGTCGGTACATTACCAACACTTATAGTTATGTTACCGACAGTATTATCTAGAGTAGAAAGACATATGGCACATATTTTAAAAAGAGCAATGTGAAATACAAGCTTTTTTTGTATTGTGTTTAATTGTATTTATATTGAAACAAAAAATATGTTGCATTTCTACTGCTCTATCGTCTCGCACAAGCAACGATTTTAGAGTATAGATCTGTCCTTATTGCATATATACAATTCTATCATTGCTCTCATTAGCTATGTCTCTTTATATATATAATAAAAATATATTGTGAAAATATTTATAAATATTACTTATACATTTTTTATGAATATACGACATTACATCAAACAATTTGCATAATACATTTTATATTGTTAGTTTTTGATTATATTGATTTAACAAACGTCGTACATAAATTGTAATTTGTAGAAAGTTATATGCAAATATCCTTTTTATTGTATGCATACAGAATGTCGCAGAGTACTATATATAAGCGCTTGTGAGGAGCGCAGTAAATTGAACAAAAAAGTCTCATAGCATTTTACAATTTTCGTAATAATAATAGAAATTTAAATAAAATCGGAAATATGTGTCTGTGTGTGGGAGAGAGAAAAAGAGAGAGAGAGAAGCGCTCGGCCGTTCGAGCTATCGCATGATCCAGTGTGTTTGGCATTTCGTCGGCGCGCGACAAGGGGAGGGACAGCAGGGCCACGCCGCTACTATCGGTTACATCGTCATCGTTGCGCCGCGCTGTCCTTTCCCTTGCCGCGCGCCGACAAAATGTCTATCATGCTAGACCGTGCGATAGCTCGAATGGCCGAGCGTTTCTCTCTCTCTCTCTCTCTCTCTCTCTCTCTCTCTCTCTCTCTCTTTTTTCAGACACGCAAAGATACACATTCGTCCGATTTTATTTAATATTTCTATTATTGCGAAAATCGTAAAATGCTATGGGATTTTTTTCAATTTACTGCGCTTTCTTCACAAGCGCTTATACATATATAGTACTCTGCGACATTCTGTATACATACAATAAAAAGGATATTTGCATATAACTTTCTACAAGTTACAATTTATGTACGACGTTTGTAAATCGATATAATGAAAAACTAACAATATAAAATATATTATGCAAATTGTTTGATGTAATGTATATTCGTAAAATTTATAAATAATATTTATAAATATTTTCACACTATATTCTTTGCCTCAAAAGCATCGAAATAATAGATTTATATCGATAATATAATGGGCCCCTTCATCGCCCATTCCCGTGAGACGCAACCATAATATGTGTAATTTTTTCGTCTCTCCGATATATGCAAACGAGATTGAGGCGTCTTTTTCTAACGATATTCATTAGAATATCGTGATCAGATATGATAAATTTAAAATATGATATATGAATAATTTACCAATACATTTTGGAAAAGGTAATTAATTTTCTGCTATAATTTAAAAAAAAATGTTGCTTCATACATTTTACACATTATTGAAATATTTTTCCTTACAAGGATTTCCTTCTAAGGCTATAGTTTATAGTAGTGTAGCGAAAGATGCAGCATAAATTTCACAGCATATGCTATCAGGTTGTTAAAGCTTTTTAAATATTATATTATTTGTAGGCAACGGCGATAAAAGTAATTTTTTTTTAGGCACCAATTTATCATATGTACAGCCGGGTAGACTATCGTACATTCGAAGCTTGGTGTCATCAAAAAAAATCGCCAGCAATCACTATAATTTGCTCCAATAATTTGTTAGCTTTTGTCGCTATGTGACATGCTGCAATTATATAAGAATTATCGAAATATAGCACGCTTTCAAAATAAGAATCATCTCTTATGACGCGTCCAATGATTCATCTCATCTGGATTTTTATTCTTATCAAATATGCCTTTTAGTTGAGGCAGTGTCTTTATGATCTCTGAATTAAATTTCGTTTAAATTTCGCTACCAGAATGTACATGCAAATCGTATCTGATGTAAAACATTTTTAGTAACCAGCACACAAATTAAGATTGCTTCTCGAATTTTTTTTTTAAATAACCAGCATACAAATTAAATTAGATCGCCTCTAGATTTTTTTGAATAACCAGCACACGAATTAAATCGCCTTTGAAGTACTTTTCAAATAACCAGCACACGAATTAAATCGCCTCTGGATGTTTTTTTCTTTTGAATAATCAGCTCACGAATATATCGCTTCTGAAATAAATATTTTAATAACTAGAGCGCACATGCAAACCGCATCTAGTAATAAAATATTTTTAAAAACAACTAGCCCACGAATAAATCGCCTCTGGATTTTTTTGAATAACCAGCACACGAATTAAATCGCCTCTAGGTTTTTTTACACCAGCACACGAATTAGATCGCCTCTGGATTTTAAAAAAAATAATCAGCTCACGAATTGATCGCCTCTGACATAAATATTTTAATAACCAGAGTGCACATGCAAATCGCCTAATTTACACCACCACGAATAAATCGCCTCTGGATTTTTTTGAATAACCAGCACACGAATTAAATCGCCTCTGGGTTCTTTTTAAACCAGCACACGAATTAGATCGCCTCTGGATTTCTTTTAAAAATAATCAGCTCACGAATAGATCGCCTCTGACATAAATATTTTAATAACCAAAGCGCACAAGCAAACCGGATCTGGTATAAAATATTTTTAAAAACAACCAGCCCACGAATAAATCACCTCTGGATTTTTTGAATAACCAGCACACGAATTAATCGCCTGTAGGTTTTTTTACACCAGCACACGAATTAGATCGCCTCTGGATTTTAAAAAAAAATAATCAGCTCACGAATAGATCGCCTTTGAAATAAATATTTTAATAACCAGATCGCACATGCAAACCGCATCTGGTATGAAATATTTCTAAAAACAACCAGCCCACAATATATATATATATATATATATATATATATATATATTTGTGTATAACTTACATAGAATATTTTCCACGTAACACGTTGTAACGCTGTTTTCACGCAGCTTGTTACGTGTACGATTGTTACGGCGCCGCGCGACAGCGAGTATCTATGACGCGCAATACGAGAAAAAAAACGCAAGAGTATAATGCCTTAGTGTGCGCATATATGTATACTGACGTATACTATTACACGCGAAATGGAAGAGAAGGATGGTACGAGATTGTCTCTCCTTGTCACACAAACCGATTCTAGCGCCGTCTGTCTCGATATCGAGCAACTAATCTACGGGCCTCTTTTACTCTCGTGCCTCGATCTCGCACACACACATATGAACGAAAACTTTGTATACCGAAATATTTTTTACTAGGCTTCTAAACTCATTTCTGAAAGTTCACTGATACTCCTTCATGCAATTCTTCATGCGAAGCATTCTTATTTCGTACATATAAATTGTAAAACTTTCATATTAAGCAAGTATTGTTGCGACCTGACGTTAGAAGCCGATAACAAAACTGTAATTTTCTAATTTTTTGTGTTTTTACTATGAATTTGGATCGCTCCGCGGTTAATTGTTATATGCAATTTAATCGTGGAAAAGCATTTGTTATTCTATTAAACCAATAAAAAAATCTCGGTCTAGAAAAATATTATCGTTTCGGTCGATAAAAAAGTCAGTCCGGCATCCTCTTAAATTTGATTCTACGCCGCACTAGATGCGAATTAACGCTTCGGTGGAAACTAGACCAGTGAAAGTAAGGCTATAAGCAGCCATATTGAATTTCGCATAAAAGCTCAAAGCGTAATTGGCTGACTGTCCCCCACTTATTTTAACCTACTGCGCATCTATCGGAATGGTTCACCTTTCTACTTACACTATGCACTATCCTATGTCTTGAACAACACTGTACGATACGCTTACTAATACACATACATCAGCGTTTCTTCCGCCAAAAATTGGATTCGGCATAACGATAATAGCGTAAAGAGCGTAAAATAACTAGGCGGAAGCTGATACTTAAATGAAACGATGTGATTGGTCGGCGCAAGTTACGCTTACGCAAGTTACGCCGCATGTGACGGCACCCTTACATGAACAAAATAAATAAACTCTAGATTAAATTTTAATAAAATGAAATAATATATCTTATTTGTCTACCCTCTTACACACAAATTCTCAAAATACCGCGATGGCAGCCGTTCGAGGCAACCACGAATCGAAGTAAATAACTCTCATCAATATTGAATAAAATGCATTTATCTAGGAAGTATCTGGAGATCATATCATCAATTTTGTAATCAATTATATCGCATAAATACTCCTATGCATAAAATTGTTGATAAAAGGATATAAATTCTATGGAAAGTAATAAATAAATCCATTTATAGTCACATTTCATCAGATACATTAAACAGATACATATTCTAAAAATTTTAAACAGGAATTTAATTTGAAGCCGTTTTCTAACAAAGTAATATTAATGAATTTAAAAAATTACTATAATTATTTTTTATCTGAACTTTGCATAGTTCCTATTAATTTAATTATATTTCTTTTATTTAAATCTAAATTTAAATATTTGTCATCATCAAAATTTATAATGTTATTTTTTAATTTAAATGTGCCATCAGTAATTGATCTTTATCTTATTCTTTCGATTATTATTCATAATGGATGTAAAATTTCATTTATGCTTGTAGAATTGTAAAATATATACAATGTTAAAAATATATTAAATAATTTTAAAATTTAAAATATGTTAAAATTCACTATTATCTACAAATATTCAATATACCAATATTCAGAAATGATATGCTTGATTATAAATTTTTGATATCACTATACTTAGAAAAATGTTTAAGATAGTCAATAAATATCGTAGAATATCGTAATAAGTAAAATCGACCTATTGATTTTCATCTATTATATCACATGAAGTATTTCTCTGAATAAAACAATCGAGGAAAGGATATAAATTACATATATGAAAACCTAATAAATAAATATCTACATCAATATTATTTTATTACAAACATTTAACAGACATATAGTCAAAAAATATTAAATTTACATCAATAAAATTTAAAATGGAATTTGAAGCAGATTTTCAAGAAGTTCTAAACGCAGCTATACCCGAAAGAAGAGAGAATGAAGAAATTGATGAATTAATAGACTCTTTAAGGATGCTTTGTATGTACAATCCCAGCAAAAAGTAGCTGAAAATCAATATTGACGAATATATCCACTTTTGGTGTACTTTGAATATGAGAAATTGCGTTGAATATTACAATTTGATCTTAGCTACAGTGCAGAGATGTATTTTTTAATATTTATTGCGTTTTTATTGAAATATTCCGAATTTTGTTAATCGAAATGATTAACTTTTGGCAGAGAATTTCGCCTTGTGTCAGATACATGGGTAATTTCATTGAATTATATTTAATATCTTTTTAATCAGTTAGTACTTGTATAATATTATTTATCCAAATATTTCCTCTGTATCTAAACTACACTTTTGCAAATTTTAAACAAATTCTGAATATTATTTCCATGTGTTTTTGTCATTTGAATCGTGATTATACGTTTCCCGTAAGAACACATGTTAATTTGGTGCAAATTAAAATCCTTATAACTTGTGAACGCTTTAGTGAATCGATTTAAAAATTGTACTGAAGATTCTAAACATATGTAAGGACATTCTGTACAATTTTCATTAAATTCTCAATATTTTGAAAATAGGTACGAAACATCCTTAACACCTAATGAAATACTGGATAAAATTCAAATTTTTGATTCGACAGTGTTAGTATTCTTCATGGTTATTATATACAAACTATTATACAGATTATATATACAAATATTATACATATTACATATATATTTCACACACACACACACACACTCTCTCTCTCTCTCTCTCCCTTTTAATTTATTCATTTCAGTTTTAAAATCATATATTCTAAATAAACTTTATAAATAAATTTTTTCCAATAATAATATAAAATAATAATAATAATAATAATAATAATAATAATTCTTTCAAATAATAATAATATTGTGTTTTATTTTCAATAATTTCATTCTTTATAATTCTTTAATTAATGTATGTATTTATTTTTTAGTTATAGTGTTCATGTCACTACATAAATAACATAGTTAATGCAGATTCACTTTTTATTATGGTTATTTTTTATGTTTTTCTATGATTTATTTTTTCAAATGCACTATTTTTTTGTGTACAAAAAGAAAGTATATAATTTTATAATTTTATAATTCTTATATAGTGAAGTAATCGGTTATGTTGATGGCATCGAGGCGTCTCGTATTGTTGGTAGCAGTCCACAATATAAATTTTTTAAATTTTATCTAAACAATGGAGCCGGAAGAAGGATATAGGTTGTCGCGTGGAACGAAGATATAGATCGGATTGAGCATTTTATTGGATCAAATTATGTAATTTCTTTTGCAATTTTGTAATTTTTTATTTTGTATTTTTTTATAATTTTTTTTATTGTAATTTTTCTTTTTTTTTTAATTCTTTTTTGTAATTAAATGATTATATTTTAACATTAATATAATCTTGAATAGGTTCTTCATTTAGATGGAGTACAAGCGAGAATGCCCAAAATGAATATATACAACAACGGTAATGTACCGTATGAATTATTAATTAGAAAAAACACATTGATTAATAATTTGGGAAAATATAATCCTAAATTTGTATCACTTAATCCGCAAAAAGTTTTATTAAGTGAGGCTATAAATACTCCCGATGTATTAGTAAGTTTTATGTGCGCCTATTATTTTAAGCGGTAAATGTTTACTTTAGGTGACACAGCACATAAAAATTTTATTTTGACATATTATATTGTTACGTCCAGACCCTTGAAAGGTCGGGCCATCTGGAAGGACGCAACTTACTTACCCCGTGACACACTTTATTCGGGCGTGTGTATGGATCGGGTCGAACGAATGTGAAGGGTCTGACACAGGTCAGCGACCGAAGGTCTCTTTAACGCTGCGTTTTTAAGCCTATTCGTTCGGTGGTCCCTTTTCGGTAAAGGAATTTAATCCTTGTTACGCGGGATGGGACCTAGTGCGATCTCAGGATTTAGGGAAGAGAACGGGTTAAATAATTAAATTATATATTAAATTAAAAATACATATATTATAAAAAAAAATAATGAAAGAAAAATACATCTTAGCAGTTGTAGGTATGCGTGAGTGGGTATCTGTGTGTGTATATATGTATATATTCTCGCGGGTGTTACAATCGTTCGGAGGTCATCAGTCAGAATATACAGAGAAGAATTTACGTTAAAAATTAAATTCTGACTGGTTAATACAATATACATATAATTAATATAATATAAGAAATAAAACAAAAATAAAAAGTCAATGTGTAATAAAAATATAAATAACGCTTACTCATTAAGGGAAGTATAGAATTCGTCGCTTGCGCATATGTGTTATAGTTAGAATTAAAATTTTCTAAATTTGCTGAAACACAGGTCCAAATCAAAATACAATAACAAAATTAAGACAAGAGATTCGCCAAGTTCGAAAATTATTCATCTATTTTAACGGTTTCTCCAAAAAGTAATGATAATTCAAAGGAAAATAATATAAAGAAAAAAAATTGATAATAAAAATAATAATATAAGAATGGGAAATTAAAAGAAAACGAAAGGGAGTAAAGAAAAAGTGAATGAACAGATATATATATAAATAAAGGCTGAAACGAGATATAAAGATAGAAAACAATATAAATTCTCGGTAAATAAATCAGAAAGAGCTAATAAAAAGAAAAAAGGAATTGTTCGCGAATCGCCTTACGGAGATTCCCGGCGAACGGGGAATTGTTCGCGAATCGCCTTACGGAGATTCACAGCGAACGAGGAATTGTTCGCGAACCGCCTTGCGGAGATTCACAGCGAACGAGGAATTGTTCGCGAACCGCCTTGCGGAGATTCACAGCGAACGAGGAATTGTTCGCGAACCGCTTTGCGGAGATTCACAGCGAACGAGGAATTGTTCGCGAACCGCCTTGCGGAGATTCACAGCGAACGAGGAATTGTTCGCGAACCGCCTTGCGGAGATTCACAGCGAACGAGGAATTGTTCGCGAACCGCCTTGCGGAGATTCACAGCGAACGAGGAATTGTTCGCGAACCGCCTTGCGGAGATTCACAGCGAACGAGGAATTGTTCGCGAACCGCCTTGCGGAGATTCACAGCGAACAAGGAATTGTTCGCGAACCGCCTTGCGGAGATTCACAGCGAACGAGGAATTGTTCGCGAATCGCTTTGCGGAGATTCCCAACGAATTAGGAAGAACAAGGAATGAGACTGGAGGAGAGGTGAGATAAGGATTGATTGATTGATAGTAATTAGTAAAAATTTAATGGTTATTAAACCGTTTAAAATTATTTGTCAGACATAGATTTTAAATTGTGTGAGATAGTAAGATATGGGAAAGGTAGAAAATAAAAATTACTCAATTTTACTCACAACTCGTTGGCATCACAAAAATGAGTGCGTTGATAAAATTGCAATGGCAGAAGGTCGGAGGCTGAGGTCGGAGGGTTAAAACATGAAGAGGTGGGTAATGGAGATGTTCATCAGAAAATTCACACGATGCACAATTAAATGTTAACAAAATTATTTTCACTATGATAATAAACAGATGAATAACTCAATTGCATAATGCAAGAAAAAGGGATCCCCGAGGCTATATAATTTTAAAATTGAATGACTGAATCTTGACTGGAACTGTGAACTGAACTGTCAACTGCACTGCTGCTCGTCGGAAGAATTAGCGTACTGAACTGTCAACTGGAGTGTTAATAGCGCGCGTCGCGCCTTGCGCTTGCATTTTAAAGTTATTACTCCTCCTCCTTACTGGATGGTGGGAATCTTTTGTAATAATTTTAATACTCCCTTCTTAAGGACAAGGAGGCTGATTTTTGGGAGGAGAAGTGTTTCTTAAGATTTTTATTGGTTAAGCCCTTTGGCTCGAGACTTAGCTCCATCCAGTAGAGAGTGGGAGTGAGCTGATTATCTTATCGCTTGACGATTTGGTGATTCGGAGAACGCTCGAGGGTGGCCCTGTCGAACGAGCGCACGTGCACTATCAGTTTCAAGAATATTGCTGTATGTTTAGATTTTGACAATCTTCCCGAGAACCAGATCTTTATTTTAAAATTTCTTTAGATAGAGAGGCTTCGAACATAAAGCCGTACCAATAGATACGGGACAGTTAGAGTTTCTCATAACAATTTTTCGTCTCGTAATTCACGAATTTATTTAGAGTTTCGTTAACGCTATCTCGACTGGCCATTCTCAGTATTAGATTTGTTAAAGTTTAATAGCGATACCCGCGGGTTAGGTTGCGTTCTTCTATCTTTATTTTTAAGAAGAATCGCTTTGCATTTCGAATGCAAGTCGATCCTTGATTTCTTTCTTCCACGAAATCGTTTCGAGGAAAGAAAAGAATCGTGGAGTCCACCGGACGTAATAATATATTATAGATACATTCCTAAGTAATACACCATTTGAATTTTGCAGCGATCTCTCTACGTTCCTGAGATATGCGATTTCGAAATTTCATACTTATATCATATTTTCATTATATCCTAAACATGTTTATATTTTTTGTTTAGAACATTACCGAGGTCATCTTTCCGAATGTTTCCACATGGGTTTGCGACTTTCTATGCGAAACGAGGTTTAACCCACACCACCCCTGAGTCAACGCGAAATGAGATCTATATTGTTTGGTTCCACATGGATTTGCAACTTTCAATGAGAAGCGAGGTTCACCCCACACCACACCTGAGTCAGCGCCAAACAAGGTCTACCTATTATTGTATATTCCATATGTATTTGTAACTTTCCATACGAAACAAGGAACCATAGATCTCGTTTCACACTGACTCCGGGATGGTGTAGGGTAGACCTCGTTTCGCATAGAAAGTTGCAAACCCATGTGCAACTGTACAATAATAGACCTCGTTTCGCGCTGACTCAGGGGTGGTGTGGGATGAAGGGATTGGAGGTTAAGGTAAATTATTAAAAAAAATATAAACACTCAAGTAAAATATAACATGAAACCGTGACGAACAAGTGTAAACAAAAAATATAAAAGCATAAATAGAATATAACGAAAAGATGATACAAGTAATTATGTTAATTTAAAATCGTATATCTCGTGAACGAAGTGAGACCGCCGTAAAATTCAAACAATGTTTTACTTAGGAATGTATCCTCTACAGTATATGTCAAAATAAAGATTTTTCGTGCTGTGTAACTTAAAGTAAAAATTTACTTTTTAATCTTTAAAATTATTTAACATATTTTTAACATTATATATATCTCACAGTTCTAGAAGCATATATAAAAATAAATTTTACATCGGTTATGAACAATAGATTAAATAAAAACATAGGCTGTGGTTCAATTACTTACGGTATATTTAAATTAGAAGTTAGTATTCTAAATTTTGACGATGAATATTTAAATTTAAATTTAAATAAAGGTGACAAAATTGAGATAATCGGAACTATGCAAAGTTCAGGTAAAAATATTTATAATAATTATATAAAATATATTATCTATGAATACGTTTTATTTTTTAGAAATAAATTTTTTTATATAAATTTTTTTATAACTAATTTTTTTAAATTTTATATAAAATTTTTTTTTATAATCATAATTTTAATTTTTTTTTAAATTTTTTTTTTAAATTTTTCTTTTATATGAGATTTTCCCCTTTTTAATATTAATTTAATATAACAAAAAAAACAAATTAATTATTCCGCTGGTTCTCATTGCCTATTTAATTTTTTGATTATTATTACTGGAGCTTTATAGGAGGTCGGCTGCGAACGAGTAGAGAGGTGACAGGTGTGGAGGTGTCGGCCGATAGGAGAAGGAAAAGAGGATGGTTGGAAGAGGAGATGAGAGTTGGGAGCGGAGGAGGAGGCGGAGGTAGACCGGGGGAGTGGATGGAAGTGGAGGCAGAGTTGGAGAGAGAAAGGTCAGAGTTTTTTGGAAGAGAAAAGCTGATGGAAAAAGTGCTGAGTTGGGAAATGGCAGATGGAGGGAGAGACGGGAAGAGTGATGGAGATAGAGAGTGAAGATGGCGCGGGAAGCAGAAGGAAGGAGAGAGTGAAATAGCAAAGGTGGAGAGTGGAAATGGCGCCAGAGGCTGGAGTAAGGAAGCGAGCGACAGATGGATGGCGCCAGGGGCTGGAAGAAGGAAGCGAGGGATAGAGAGATCGATGCGTAGATCGAGTGAGGTGATGAAGAGTACGAGAGTGTTAGTGAATAAGCAAAAAGACGGACAGCAGGATGGAGGGTGGAGAGCTAGTGGAGGAGGTCAGGGAGCTGAGGAAGGTGATGGTATTGGTAATGAAGAGGTTGGTAAGGGGGATGGAGAAGAGAGGGGAGGTCGATAGGGAGAGCGAGGGAGCTGAGGTTAGGACGGAGAAGGAAGGCGCAGGTTAGGTTAGGTTAGGCAGGAGGGGAGGGCAAAGAAGAGGATGAAAGGAGAGAAAAGGAGGAAGGAGGAGGAAGAGAGGAAGGTAGGAAGGTGGAGGAGTTAAAGTTAGGGAAGGGGAATACAATAGCGGGGAGGAAGGAGACGAGAGAGAAGAAAGCGGAAGGAAAAAGGGCGGAGGACGGAGAGAGGAAGAGCAAGTGGAGTGAGGGGGAGGATGGCAGAAGAGGAGTAGATGAGGAGGAAGAAAAGGAGAGGGCAGGGGATGGAGAAGGGAAAGAAAGGAAGGGGGGAGAAGAAGCGGATGAAAGAGGTAGGCGGGAAAAAGAAGGGACGGGGGAAGATAGGAAGGTGGAGGAGTTAAGGATAGGAAAAGGGAAAACAACAGAGGGGAGGAAGGAGACAAGAGAGAAGAAGGAGGAAGGAAGGAGGGCGGTAGATGGTGAGAGGAGGAACAGGTGGAGTGAGAGAGAGGATGACAGAGGAGGAGTAGATGAGGTGGAAGAAAAGAAGAAGGTAAAGGATGAAGAGGGGAAAGAAAGGAAAAGGGGGAGTGAAAGCGGAGGGAAGAGGTAGGTAGGGAAAAGGAGGGACAGGGGTAGAGAGGGAGAGTGGAGGAGAAGAGAGTATAGAAGATGAGGAGAGGGAGGAAGAGTGGTGGAGGATGGTGGAAGAGGAACAGAAGGAAAGGAGGAAGAAGAGGAAGGCTGGGATGGGAGAAGGAGAGGAGAAAGGAGATGATTTAGGAGAGGAGGGCATGAGGACAACAGGAGAGGAAGTGTGGAGGAAGTTTGAAGAGAGGAGGGAGAGAATGAGGAAGGAGAGAGAGAGAAGGGAGTTGGAGAGGAAGGAAAGAGAGAGAGGGGAAGAGGCGGAGAAGAGGAGGGAAAGAAGGAGGAATGTGGTGTGGAGAGGTGTAGAGGGGGGCAGCGCGGAGGAAAGGAAGAGGTTGATAGAGGGGATCATGAGGGAGGAATTGGGGAGAAGGGTGGAAATTAAGGAGGTTCGGGAGAGGAGGGGGAGCGTGGGAATGGTGTTAATTGTGAAGATGGGGAAGGTGGAAGATAAGAAGGAATTGTTGGACAGAGGATGGGAGATAAGGAGGAATTGGGGGGTAGGGGTAGACGAGGATTTGACAATGGAGGAGAGAAGGATAAGGTGGAAGTTGGTGGAGAGGGCTAGGACGGAGAGGGCGAGGGGGAGGGTTGTTGTAACTACAAACAGAAGGATCTTGATCGACGGAAGGGCTTGGGGATGGGATCTGGTTGTTGTAACTACAAACAGAAGGATCTGGATAGACGGAAGGGCTTGGGGATGGGATTTGGAGAAAGATAGGTGGTATGAGGAGACGGAGGAAACAGAGGAGGAAAGCGATGAATAGAAAGAAAGGGTGAGAGGGGAAAGAGTGTGAGGAAGGTAGGAAATAGAGAGAGGGAAGGGGAGGAGGAAGGGGGGATGAGTAGGGACAAAGGGGAGAGATCAGGGGTAGAAGAAGAAAGGTGGGGAAGGATAGGAGAGGGGGCTGAAGGGAAATGGTGGAAATGGAGGGCGTAGAGAGGAGGAGTCGATAGCCGCTGTTTGGAATAATTTTGTTCTGTCGAGGCTTTACAGTCATGTACGATGCAGGAAGGAAAAGGGAAAGGAGAGGATGAGAGCGGAGGGAATAAAGACGAGGAAGGAAGAGAGACAGGACGGAGGAAACAAGGGACAGGAGAAAAGAGAGAAGAGGGACAGGTGGAGAGGAAGCGGTCATCCACGAAAAGGAAACATAGGCGGGAGAAGGAGGGTCAGGAGCCAGGCAGGAGATAGAGGGGACGAGGGAGGGAGGGCAAGGAGGGGGAGGGGGAGGCGTAGGGAGGGCGAGGGTAATGTAGAATGTAATGGTCGCACAAGGGCCAGGTCGGGGGGGAGAAGTTGTTCCTTTTAGTTTGTGAGAGGTTCGGGTACGCTCCTCAAAAAAGCGCCTTCTAACCCCAAGGGGATGAATAAAGATATTAATTAATTACTGGAGCTTTATACAGTTATTAATTTTTGTTCGCGAGCGGAATCCGACAGTGCGTCAGTAAGAGCGGAAGGTCTTTCAAAAAAAAGAGTGCGCCACGTTTGACAAAACGAAAAGTGACATTTATTAAAATCAAACGTAAAAACAAGAGTGTCCAGTGCAGCAATTGAGTGATTCGCGGAATAGCGGTGTAACGGAATAAGAGTTCCGCGATCTTCGCGAGCGGAATCGCGAGCGTTGCAGCGAGATAAAAGCGTTTTCCAAATTCGTGAACGGTCGTATAATGCGGTTAATCGGCGGTTTAATAAAGAGATTGCGAAAGTCCAAGAGAGTAAGCGGTCGTTATAAGCGGTTTTACTATGCGGTTTAACTAAGCGGTTTAACAAAGCGGAATAGCGAAAAGTGCGAGACTTCGACTTGCTCGCGTGCGGTGCCCGTTATATAGAGCGCGGATTTTGGGCTCCTTTGCGAGGTGGGCCAATAATTTTAATTGTTTAGCGGTGACCTCATGGCGCCGCGCACAATTGGCCGCCGATGAGGTCTGACGTCGGCTTTTTCGCGGTTGCCATGCGCGCAGTCTTTTTAGAACAGCTGATTGGCAATCAGCTGATCGTGACGGGGAGGGTCCCGTTAGCGCACGGTGCAATAGCGCACCAACCCGATAGCACACGAAAAATCGACACCCTTCCCCGGGGTAATCCACTCACTGCTCTCATTCCTCAAGTCTTGTAACCTCCGACTCTAATCGGATTGTTCCTCTTATCCATCTTTTTTTTATCTCTTCGATTAGCCACTCATTTAAACCTGTTGCTGGCCCGAATATACTGATCGCCTCCAGATCAGAAGCGGCCATTTAAATTAAAGGAAGAAGAAGAAGAAAAATTGACACAATTCCCGATAGCGCACCAACCCAATAGCACACGTCCCGATAGCACACAAAGTAAATCGCGCACAATCCCGATAGCGCACTAACCCGATAGCGCACCAACCCGATAGCGCACGGGTTCACTTTGCAACTTTTCACGCGAAGCGAGGGGGACGGGGTGGGTGCGGGAGGGGGGCCGAAGGCCCCCCTTGCATCCCCGTGTGTGTGTGTGTGTGTGTGTGAGTGCGTGTGTGAGGGGATAGTGCTTTTGTGCGCTATCGGGTTGGTGTGCTATCGGGTTGGTGCGCTATCGGGATTGTGCGCGATTTATTTTGTGTGCTATCGGGACGTGGGCTATCGGATTGGTGCGCTATCGGGAATTGTGTCAATTTTTCGTGTACTATCGGGTTGGTGCGCTATCGCACCGTGCGCTAACGGAACCCGCTCATCGTGACGTATGGGCGCGCATGCCCGTACGTCACGCTGATTTCGTCGACGGTTGACATTGTTATTGTCAATGTTTATGACACGCGTTTGTTATGTCCAAAAAAATCAGAGATAACTCGAACGATTGAGTTTTTCTGGCGAATAGAGGTCTCGAGAAGTTTCTCGACGCCCGTTAATTTCGAATTCTCGAGTTATAGAACATTATTCGAAATGTTCTAAGAAATTTAATTCGGGATGAATTTTATGATTTTCGAACATTTTTATTATTTAATTTTATGTTTATAAAGCAAATTAAATTAAAAATAAATTAATTAGATTAAATATCATTGAATAATTTTTAATGCAAACTTACTTCGACAATACAGATCTTTTTTAAATTTAAGTATTAAAATTTAAATAAGTAATAAATTAAAATTTAATTAATTTGAATAAATAATAAATTAAAATATAATTAATTTAAATAAATAATAAATTAAAATTTAATTAATTTGAATAAATATTAAATAAATATTAAATAAATAAAATTTAAATAAATAATAAATTAAAATTTAATTAAAAAATAATTAAATAATAAATAAACTAAATTAATTAATTAAAATTTAATTAATTTGAATAAATAATAAATAAAAATATAATCAATTTAAATAAATAATAAATTAAAATTTAATTAATTTGAATAAATAATAAAAATATAATTAATTTAAATAAATAATAAATTAAAATTTAATTAAAGAATAAATAAACAATAAATAAATAAATTAAAATTTAATTAATTTGAATAAATAATAAATAAAAATATAAGTAATTTAAGTAAATAATAAATTAAAATTTAATTAATTTAAATTTATTTGATCTTTTTCATTATTTTTTTTCCTTATAAATATTATAGAATATCATTTTTTACAACAATCATTTATACATTTTGTTCACATCTAATATTTTGCCTATAAATATTTATGCTTTGTTTCGAATATATTTATTCCTTAAATTAAATTAAATTTTTTAAATTATCTTTTAAATTATTATCATGCAAAAATTTCTTATAAAAAGTCCAGTACAAAATAATTTACTTCCTTTGATATTATAGTTATTTTAAGTCAATTTTTAATTACTTCTTTTATGATTTTTACATATTGTAACTCTCATTTTTTCCTTATCTATGTTTCATATTGAATTATACAATTTACTAATTAATATATTAATTTTATAGCTGTTCTCCCATATTTAGTAGTTAATAATATCAAAGATATACATCGCAAAGTTGGAAAAATACCATTAAAAGAATTGATAAAAGCTGTTGAAATACCTAAGAAAAGAAAAGCAGAAAATAATCAGGTAAATAGTACCACAACTAAGACCAAAGAGCCAAATAAGACGAGTATATGAAAAAACGAGTATGTTCCCCAAAAACATAAAATTTAAAAATTATATATGGAAATAACTTTTGAAAACTAACATAATTTTTCTCTTAAAAGAATAACCATAATAAATCATTCGGAATAAAAATTTCGGAATTATAGAATCCTCCATAAAATATTTACGTTAAAATCGTTAAATTAATTAAATAGTTACCTTACATTTTTGTTGCAAAAATAAATAATTCCGATATTTTCAATTGTGTTTATAATGCTTAATTATACTTTTTCTTGCAAAAATATAATTTATTAAAAAAATTTATATATATATAATTATTTATAATCGTATATATTCAAAAGTAAGGAGTTTTAATAATTTTAAAATTATTGATAATTTTTTATATATTTTATATAATTTTCTGTTTATTTTTATGATTTTTTTTTCTTCATTTAGTCTCCATTTACTATATTGCTTTAAACTTCTTATGTTCTCTTTTCTTTAGTTAACAAACATTTTCTATATCTTAACAAACAATATTTTTTTCAGATGCAGAATAAAAGAAATTCAATATAAATTTTATAATTAAACAGTTATTACTAATTGAAAATTTTATTAATTACATATTTATCATTGGCAATTTTCAACAAAAAGTTTAATTACATATTTATTAATTGCAAGTTTCATTAAGTTCTTGAAAAATTCTTCCCTTTAATTTCATGTTCTATTATATTATTACTATTTTATGTTAAATTAATATATTTTTAATAAAATAATATACTTTTTAAAATTTGTTACCTAGCCTGATTATTGCTTTATTATTAATATTCATTATTATTATTTATACGTTATTTCATACGTTTTTATTACATTTTTATACGTTTTATGAGGAAATAACAATTATTCAATTTTGTGTTTAAAATATTAAAAAAAATATATATAAAAAAATTATGACATTTTATACTTAAAATAAAGAAGATGACTTTTAAAATTTCAAGTTATTTTAATTAAAAAATATTTTTTTTTAAATTTAATTTTATTTATTTTAATTTTTTTCTATATTTCTCTACATATATACATACATATACACACCCACACACACATATACTTTTCTTATGTTTCCCCCCTTCTCTCTCTCTCTCTCTCTCACACACACACACACACACTCTCCCTCTCTCTCTCTCTCTCTCTATATATATATATATATATATATATATATATATAGCGACGTCTTTTTTTTATTTTGATATAAGAGTCCTCCTCGGGTGTCGGAGAGGAGGATGTTAAAGGGGGAGCGAAAACGCCGTCAAAAACACAAGGATAGAGATACTCGCGCTCGGAGGAACTAAGATGGAGAGTGTTCTCGCGCGAGCCGCGGCGAAGCGAAGGCCGTCTCGAGATCTCGAAGTTGGACGCCAGATACGGTCTTTCACGTATCAGTTCGCTAAAACGACAGAGTAACGCGTAAAACGTTAGCCTGTTTCGCCACGGGCCGACTAGCTCACCTAACAGTGGAGGGGCAGGGTCCGTTGAAAAGGATATTGAATTATTTAATGCGAGGCTGGCGGTGATTACGAAAATTGACAAATACAACGGACTTTAACAATCACGGAAGGATAACACTCAAATAAATTATGCGAATTTAATATAAAAGAAAATATAACAAATTTATTTAAATAAAAGAAATATAATAGAAAAGAATATAAAGTGAAAGAAATAACAAGTTCTAGAAAGAAATAGTAATAATGATATAAATTAGCGAGACTGAATTAACGAAATATACTGAGTTTAACATAAATTCGAAAATTTGAAATAACGTACAACAGATACTTCTTCGACAGCGGTGATAACAATAGCAATACGAAATCGAGACTACAAGAATGCTTTGATATTTGAAGTTTTTCTGGCCCGTTTTTATGGCCGGACTTTGCGAGGTCGAACGGCGTTTCGAAACGTAACGATAATTTCGACAATCTCATCGATGAATCATTTAACCGATCTATCCCCTTTGTTCTTTCACTAGCTCCTTTAAGCGACAGCACTATGTTCGAAAAGAGGCTTAATAATTGAGCGATAATAATCAAGCAATTTGCGAAGACGGAAAATCTCGCTTGCGGCGAACGAGATCGATTCGATCGAAATTCGATAGCCGTCGGACGTCGCTTACCTTCTTCTCGGCGTAACGCTTTTTGTCTACGCGAAACCCCCGAATTTCGATACTTTCTTAATTCGCTGAAACCTATTATGCACCGCGACACACCCACACGTACGACAAATACCACGCAATAAACGCAATTCACGAGCGACAAGGACAGCACGATATTTGCCACGTCGTCACACGCACACGGTCACACGCTCACATACACGCTAATTACAGACGAAAATCGCCCGGAGATCGATTGCGGGGATGTCTTACGCGGTTTCGACAACTCTTTTCGACAGCACGGATAGCGAACGCATTCCCCGCGATTTACCGCGCACGTGGTCGATATACGAGAGCCGGTCACTACGCGTTTTACGACACCCCGAATCCCGGAGAGAGACGAACGGTTCCTTATCAGCTACGGCCGACGTTACGATCGTCCTTAATGCCTCGGTCGCTTGTCTCCGGTCGCCCGAAATACACGAAAATCGCGAGCTCGGTACAATGCCCGAGCGACAACGAGACACAAAAAATGGCGACGGCGACAGAACGGCCGGTCCGCGGACGGAATCGCGTACGTGGTTTACAGATAAGCGATGGGCAACCTCACCGATACTTGCTCCCGTAGACAGGGGATGATCCTCGGTCTCGTCCTCTCGACAACCTCGGCTGCGACGCACAAAACGACAACGACAAGGGGAGACTATCAAACACGACTATGTTTTGAGAGCGCCCGCACCAGAATGATTCCCTGGATCTCGCGATCCAGGGTCGATAGCGGCGTCAATTCTGCGCGCAGGGGTGCGCGGATTAGCGGCCAATAGCGCCGCGACACGCGAGGTATTACTGCGCCCCGCGACAACGCCGTATCGGGGGCCGTAACGGCCCCGATAATTTAAAATTCCGAATCTCGGTGACCCTGTTATCCGCGGTCTTCCGGATGCTGGTCCTTCGTCCTCCGTCCTTGGAGGGTGGCGCCGATCCGGTGCGGTTATTTCGGCTCAAGACAGCTGTTTCTTCCCTCCGTTATTTGCAGCGGGCGAAATTCACCCGCGACTCTGTTCCTCCGGCGCTGTCGTATCGGCTGTCGTAATGATTCCTCTTGGGCCTCTTCTGGTTTCCCTCCGGCGGGTTGCCCGACGTACAAAAATGATACAAAAAAATAATTAATACTAGCGCGAAAAAGGATAATGGTTCGTCTCTCCGGAGATTTCGATACGGCTCTCGCAATCTTTTTCTGGTGCGGCCGCTCGGCTCGCGCCCCGTGAAGATTTCCGGGGCGGATGGACGCGCGTCGGGACGGCAACGTCACAATATATATATATATATATATATATAGTTGCGTCCGCGGAACGATATCTATCGAACGCGCGCGACACAAAGATCAACACTCGCGTACTCGCTTGCGCACACGCTCGCGCACTCGTAAATAATAACACGGTTCTTTGTAACACCGAAACTTTAATGGGCAACACAGTAACACAAGCAATAACTCGGAACGATAATACAACGTAAATAGAAACACGTCCTCTCAGCTTAACAGCTGGCACCAGACTCGACTGTCATTCGTCTTATTAATATTCTTCTTGACAACGAGATCTTCCTTGCTTTCCAAAGCTGACTCGACCGCAAATTGAACCAGGGACGTAACACGGACGTAACAATACCCTGGTGAAAATTAAACGCTTCTCGAAGTGTCAAAGAAGCGTAAACGAACAGAATAAACGCTTCTTAGAAGCTTCATTGACTTCCCATTAACTCTTCGCGATTTTAAATCTTCGTGCATATTTCTCGAACGCTCCATAAAGTGTATACAAAGCATTACGTTACGCTTCCCTTACGCTTTAATATTTCATGTTTTCCTTTACGTTCCCCAAACGCTCCATAAAATGTGAACGAAGCACTCCGATACGCTTCCCACACACTTCAATGATTGACATTTAGAAACTCTTCATTTACACTTCCTAAACGCTCCATAAAATGTGAACGAAGCACTCCAATACGCTTCCCGCACACTTCAATGATTGACATTTTATGAACTCTTCATTTACACTTCTTAAACGCTCCATAAAATGTAAACGAAGCACTCCAATACGCTTCTCGTACATTCAATGATTGACATTTTAGAAACTCTTCATTTACACTTCCTAAACGCTCCATAAAATGTGAACGAAGGATACTCTAATACGCTTTCTATACACTTCAATGATTGATTGACTTAGAAACTCTTCATCCACATTTCTTCAACGCTTAAACACTGCACAAAACATCTATGAAATACTTTCCATACACTTTAACAATTTAAAGAAATATTTTTAAGGACGTCAAAGTTTCGCGCGAGCACGCAAGGATCTGTTAGTTCGTTCGTTTACCGCTACGCGCGCTATCTTTCTCGTATTTAAGTTTAGTTATGAGAATTATATAAAGAGTTTACAAAGAGTAACAAATAAGATTAAAGATATACTTCAATTTAATTTCTGATCTCGATGTAAGAGCTTCAAATATTAAATTGATTTTTATAAGTCGGACAAGTAAATGTCTGGCGAATAAACGAAAATAATCCGTTTATTACCTATTTAAAATGTAAAGTGCAATATTAACGGTACAGTATAAATATAGTAGAGTATAAACATTTCATTCGTATTCGCCAATAAGTTTGATGACATTTCATTTACGTTCTTTAAAAATTATATTAGATATTTCCCCTGGCGAAAATAATTATCGGAGCGTAAGTCGAATGTAAGGAAAGAGTAACAGAAATGTAAACGAAGCTTCTAGGAGGCGTAAATTGAAACAACGAAACGTAAACGAAGTGTTAACGCTTCATTTACGTTTCGTTGTTTCAATTTACGCCTCCTAGAAGCTTTGTTTACACTTCTGTTACTCTTTCCTTACATTCGACTTACGCTCCGATATTTATTTTCGCCAGGGTCATTCATGTTTGTCGGAGAGTTCGATAACGTTTCGTTTACGTTCCTTAAGGAGTTTGATGACGCTCCGTTTACATTTGAAAAAAATTTCGTTCACGCTTGTCGAAGAGTTTGATGACGCTTCGTTAACGCTTTTCTAACACTTAATAGCCGCTTTCTTTACGTTCCGATGTTTCAATTTACGCTTTTTAATAGCTTCGTTTACGCTTCCGTCACTTTTCCGTTACATTAGATTTACTCTCCAATTCATGCTTTGTTAACGCTCGGTTTACATTTTATTTTCGCCAGGGTATATATATATATATATATATATATATATATATATATATATATACATACATATACAGGGTGTCATGAAAGTGAGCATGACTTTAAAAATTAAGGCAGATTGGCTCAAAATTAGAAGAAAAGTCTTGTACAGTTATGCAATATTCGCAATAATTAACGAGAAATAAATTAAAGAAAATCGGCCAATGCGCGTGGCTAGAAGTGCGTGGCGGTGAAGGCGGTCTCACTGTAACATAATGGCGGCGCGCGGCGAAACGGTGATTGGGGAGGGGAGGAGCTATGAGTGTGTAGGCCCGCGGCAAAAGCTCTTCCCCTCTCCAATCACTGCTTCGCCGCGCGCCGCCATTATGTTACAATAAGACCGCCTTCACCGCCACGCACTTCTAGCCACGCACATTGGCCGATTTTCTTTAATTTATTTCTCGTTAATTATTGCGAATATTGCATAACTGTACAAGACTTCTTCTAATTTTGAGCCAATCTACCTTAATTTTTTAAAGTCATGCTCATTTTCATGACACCCTGTGTATATATATATATATATATATATATATATACAGGGTGTCAGGCAATTTTTGATCTTCACGAAGTAAGAAGGTAGATTGGCTCAAATTAAGAAGGAAGGTACTATACTATTTTGCGATATTCGCAATAATTAACGAAAAATTAATTAAAGAAGATCGGCCAATGCGCGTGGCTAGAAACACACGACGGCGAAGGCGGTCTGACTGTAACATAATGGCGGAGCGCGGCGAAGCAGTGATTGGGGAGGGGAGGAGCGATGAGTGTGTAAGCGCGTGGCGAAGGCTCCTCCCCTCCCCATCACTGCTTTGCCGCGCGCCGCCATTATGTTACAGTCAGACCGCCTTCGCCGTCGTGTGCTTCGAGCCACGCGTATTGGTCGATCTTCTTTAATTAATTTTTCGTTAATTATTGCGAATATCGCAAAATAGTATAGTAGCTTCCTTCTTAATTTGAGCCAATCTACCTTCACACTTCGGGACTGTCAAAATTTCCCTGCCACCCTGTACATATAGAGGTATATGTATATATACCTCTTCCTCTTTCAATCTTCTTCTCTTTTCTTCCGAATATATATATTTATCTTCTTCTTTCTTCTTACTCCTCCTTTTACAAATTTTTCTTGCATCCTTCTCTTCCTTTATCTCTCTCTCCCTCTCTCTCTCTCTTTCTCTTTTGTTCTTTTTTTTAAACAATTTTTCGTCTTGAACTATCTAAATAAAAAGTAAAAATGTGTGTGAACACTATATTTTCTTTTTTTTTCTTTTATAATATTTTTTCTCTCTCTATAGACACACACACGCACGCACGCACGCACGCACGCATATATATATATATATATATATATATAGGGTGTAACTGAATTTGAGATAAATATTTTAATGATAAATTCTTTGTAATATTTTAAGATGAAAATTCTAATACGAAAATGTCGAGGCTGTAATAGTTTTCAAATGGGAAAAGTTTTCGCGAATTCACGTATACACTGTATATACAGGGTGATTCAAAATAACCCCCTTGTCCCTGAAATGACACATTCTTGAATCAATTCTAAGACGATTTTTCCTTTGGCAAAATTTCGTCCGAAGCTTAGTTTTTGAATTATTAAAGGAAGTAGTTAACGTATGACGGGTCGAATACAAGAGGCAGGCAAGGGTGGCGCGATTCACCGTCAGACGCGGGTGCTTACGCGGGGCGCCTGCTGCGATCAGCTGGTCGCTATACACATACAGACACACATGCGAACACATACATTCTCTCTCTGTCTGTCTGTCTGTCGGTCTGTCTGTCTGTCTGTCTGTCTGTCTCTCTGTCTCTCTCTCTCTCTCTCTCTCTCTCTCTCTCTCTCTCTCTCTCTCTTCGCTCACTCACTTGTAATTTTTTTTTTTACGAGGGAGGGGAAAATGCATTTTATGCATACTCACCGGTCGATCCAGTGAGTTATGTGGGACTCGAGTACCAAGTCGAATTACCAACTCGGTACTCCCTACCGACTAAAAACCCCTCTCTTCACGAATTTCCTTTGACACACTGTCCCTCTGACTTCCCGAGATCTGTTTTCACATAACGTCAAAAAATAGTTATTATTACCTTGTTCGATGACTTTTGATGTATTGCTGTAATTGCTTGAAGGAGAAATGAATTTTCCGATAGATCGTACGTTCTCAAATTTAACGTAGATATCACGTTGCAAAAGACAAGAAATCCACACTAAATTATTAACTGAAAGTTTTTCTTCTTTCATGAACTGTATTCTTTTTAAACTTTAACGTAATCACATTTATTTACTCACTCGATGAGACGAGAAATTTACTAATGACTCTATCACTAATCACTATTAATCACTGTCGAATAATAACTGTTGGCGATTAAAAATCACTCGATGAAAGAAACACGCGCGGACACGTTACTACACGACGCGACGACGCGACAATGCGACGATAATTATTCGGCGACTGCAAGCAGTTTTTTGTCATGGTAGGTTGCGGTAGGTTAAGGTTACTACTGGCGCTATCGAACGCGATCATGTGTTCGATTGAAGAATGCGGTAAACATAATAAACATTTAACATATTAATATTATTATTATCATGAATGTGTGTGATATCCATACATCGTATGATATCTATTTAAAAATTAATTAGATTAAATAAGTGTTTTTAAAATATTTATTACTTTTACTATTATCATATAAAATATTAATATTAAATATTTATTTAAGATAATAGTAAAAGTAATAAATATTTTAAAAACACTTATTTAATCTAATTAATTTTTAAATAGATATCATACGATGTATGGATATCACACACATTCATGATAATAATAATATTAATATGTTAAATGTTTATTATGTTTACCGCATTCTTCAATCGAACACATGATCGCGTTCGATAGCGCCAGTAGTACCTTAACCTATCGCAACCTACCATGACAAAAACTGCTTGCAGTCGCCGAGTAATTATCGTCGCATTGTCGCGTCGTCGCGTCGTGTAGTAACGTGTCCGCGCGTGTTTCTTTCATCGAGTGATTTTTAATCGCCAACAGTTATTATTCGACAGTGATTAATAGTGATTAGTGATAGAGTCATTAGTAAATTTCTCGTCTCATCGAGTGAGTAAATAAATGTGATTACGTTAAAGTTTATAAAAGAATACAGTTCATGAAAGAAGAAAAACTTTCAGTTAATAATTTAGTGTGGATTTCTTGTCTTTTGCAACGTGATATCTACGTTAAATTTGAGAACGTACGATCTATCGGAAAATTCATTTCTCCTTCAAGCAATTACAGCAATACATCAAAAGTCATCGAACAAGGTAATAATAACTATTTTTTGACGTTATGTGAAAACAGATCTCGGGAAGTCAGAGGGACAGTGTGTCAAAGAAAATTCGTGAAAAGAGAGGGTTTTTAGTCGGTAGGGAGTACCGAGTTGGTAATTCGACTTGGTACTCGAGTCCCACATAACTCACTGGATCGACCGGTGAGTATGCATAAAATGCATTTTCCCCTCCCTCGTAAAAAAAAAAAAAAAAGATGAGTGAGCGAATGAGAGAGAGAGAGAGAGAGAGAGAGAGAGAGAGAGAGAGAGAGAGAGAGAGAGAGAGAGAGAGAGAGAGAGAGACAGACAGACAGACAGACCGACAGACAGACAGACAGAGAGAGAATGTATGTGTTCGCATGTGTGTCTGTATGTGTATAGCGACCAGCTGATCGCAGCAGGCGCCCCGCGTAAGCACCCGCGTCTGACGGTGAATCGCGCCACCCTTGCCTGCCTCTTGTATTCGACCCGTCATACGTTAACTACTTCCTTTAATAATTCAAAAACTAAGCTTCGGACGAAATTTTGCCAAAGGAAAAATCGTCTTAGAATTGATTCAAGAATGTGTCATTTCAGGGGCAAGGGGGTTATTTTGAATCACCCTGTATATACAAGTTGTCACATTTTAAAAAAACGCACCTCGATAATTCCTCAACGACGCATTTTCAGCAAAAATGTTTCAGACAAAAGTTGTATAGTTTCGAAAGGGACATAAGATGGTGTTAATTTGTCCTTGAATAGGTACTTGAAGGTCACGTGAAGGTCATCTTCAATTTTTTAAATGGAACCCCCTATTTTTTATTACATATTCTCGTAACTTACCTCGAGAGCTTTTCAAAACACTATAATTAAGTTATTTTTTATTCATTACTTTTTGAGTTATGGCTTGAAATAATTTCTTAAATTTATATATAAACCATAAAATATCTCATAAAATATTCACTGTTCAATGATCTTACCTGAATAATTTTAGGCACAAAATATTGAAAGGAATTCATTGGTGTAAAAAAATACATAGTTATCTTTAAGAAAAGATATGTAACTGTTAATTGCAAATTAACTGTTAATTGCAAATTACATATTTTCTTTTTAAATAACTATGTATTTTTTTACACCAATGGATTTCATTCATTATTTTTTGCCTAAAAGTATTGAGGTAAGATCATCGAACAATGAATACTTTATAATTTAACTTTACTTAAATCAAGAAGATTGTAAGATTGATTACTTACAATAAACAATAATGAATAAGCATAATAAACATGTTATTACTTAAAAAGTCAGATCAAGTTTCAAATAAATAAATTTTGATACTGTTAGTAAAGCTTTATTGTTAATAAAAATTATTTATTTTTTATTTTTATAATAAAATAAAATAACTTGATTCTATAGAGTATTTTGTAAATTGTAAATTTGTCAATATACAGGTATCAATTTGCAAAATTGCATTCACGTTATTGAAACAAATTGTTTAATGCATATAATGCACATAGCTCCATTACCTACAATTTGCAATCTTATTTCAACTAATAATATTTTATTTTATTTTATTTATTTTACTTTATTTAATAATATAGAACAGTATTATTACCTTTTTATATTATATTCCTCCTTTTCTCTTTCTTTCTATCTTTCTATATCTCTTTATCTTTTTCTCTGCTTCTCTTTTACTTAATTTTGCTTTTCTTTAATTTTACTAAAGCTTCTTTCTCTCTCTCTCTCTCTCTCTCTCTCTCTCTCTCTCTCTCTCTCTCTCTGTTTTTTCGTCGATTTTATAACTTTAATAAAACATTTACATTAATTATATATTATGATTATCGATGATAAAAACTCAAACAAATACTTCAAATAAAAAAAATATAAATAACAAATAAAAAAAATATTTAAAAATCCTTATTAATTATATTTAACAAAATATATAAGATATGTAAATAACGTAATTATATAAATAAATTGTGTAATAAATATATAATTACTTAATATTATATTCCTTCTTTTTTCTCTCTCTCTTTCTCTCTCTCTCTCTCTCTTTCTCTATATTCTCTCTCTGTTTTATCTTTCCTTTATCTTCTCTTTCTCTCTTTCTCTCTCTCTCTTTTTTTTCGCTTTTTATGCTTATTCTTCTTTGACTTTAAATAAATAAAACATTTATATTAATATCCCTCTTTCACTATCTCTCTTTTAATACTCTATTAAACTTCATTATACTTTTTATAAATTTTACAAAAATTTTGAGGCTACAATAATTTTTGAATTATAAGCAATCAAAATTTGCAAATGATATCGTGTAGAATTCGCGCGCTCAGGTCCGCAGCAACGTTTATACATTTACACGTATAGCGATCTGTCACCTGTTATTGATTTTTTCACGTTAGGTGATATTGATTTTTACTACACAGCTAATTTTATTTAAATAACTCAAATAAAAAAAAGTATTTAAAAATCCTTAATCCCTACTTTTCATTACATATTCTTGTAGCTTATCTCAAGAGCTTTCCAAAACACTATAATTAAGTTATTCTTCATTCAGTATTTTTCAGTTATGAGGCTTGAAAAAATTTCTCAAATTTATATAAATCATAAAATATCTCATAAAATATTCATTATTCGATGATCTTACTTTAGACACAAAATATTTAGAGTAATCCATTGTTATAAAAAAAAGACAGTTTTTTTAAGAAAAAAATATGTAATTTGCAATTAACAGTTACATATCTTATCATAAAGATAACTATATATTTTTTTACACCAATGGATTCTTCTCATTATTTTATGTCTAAAAGTATTGAAGTAAGATCATCGAACAGTGAATATTTTACGAAATTTTTTCTCGCTTTTTATGCTTATTCTTCTTTGACTTTAAATAAATAAAACATTTATACTAATATCCCTCTCACTATCTCTCTTTTAATACTTTTTATACTTTTAATACTTTTACTCTTTTAATACTTTTTATATACTTTATATATATATATATATGCACAAAGAATTTATTAGGGACATTTTTTCGAGCGTGCGCATACTTTGAAGACATTTCGATAATTTGGGGACTGGTCTCAAAAAATTTAGAGGTTGTTCGCATACTTTGGGGACATTTTTATTCTTGTGTCCTTCGCATATTTTGGGGTATTAAGTTTATATGATTTTGACTGCATAGTGGCGCCACCCAATAACATATGTCCTCAAACTATACATTGGGTATTTTTTATAACATATGTCCTCAAACTACACATTGATTATTTTTTATTTATATAGTAGATATGATTAAATGAATTTTATTTAACATAAAAGAGAAACTTTATTAAGTGATTAATGAAAACTAATTTCAGTAATATTACTGATTCAAAATGCAAAAAAAAATTCTTCGTGTATATATATATATTTCTTTTAAAACTATTCGAAACATGCAGGGTATCTCATAAAGATTATACCAACGCTCGTAAGTACAGTAGTGAGCAGTAAACTGAATAAAATGTCCTATTGCAATATTTATAATAATTAATGAAATATTAATTAAAAAGAATTAGTGAATAAATGCATGTTTCGCGCAACTAGATCAGATGTGCATGTTTCGCGCACCAGATAAGATATGCGTTTTAAGCCAGCGATAACAATCACATAAGAAATCAGTACTAAAACTCTGTTTGAAACACATACCTGAAAAATATTGGAATAAAAAGTTCATTTTGCGACATACCTTTAAGGAATATTTTATGTCCCAAAATAAATGTCTCAATGTGTTTTAGATACATTTCAAACCGTTTTAGTACTAATTTCTTATGTTGAACATATTTTTTGAGTCCACTTAAAAGAGAAATTATATATTGTGAACTCAAATGTATTGAGGTAATATTTTTAATTTGAAGATATATTTATACAGGGTGACCCATTTTAACTTAGGCAGCCAAATAACTCGAAAACTAAGCCCAGCAAACAAAAATGTTTCAGACAAAAGTTGTATGGTTTCGAGGGGGCCATAAGGTGGTACCATTGGTTTGACCTTGAAGAGTCATTTGAAGGTCACGTGAAAGTCACTTCAATTTTTTTAAATGGAACACCCTATATATTTTTGCACATTCTTGTAGCTTATCTCGAGAGCTTTCCAAAACACTATAACTAAGTACCTTTTCGTTAAGTACTTTTTGAGTTATGAGGCTTGAAATAATTTCTTTATTTTACATAAACCGTAAAATATCTTGTAAAATATTCATTTTTCGATTATCTTACATTAATAGTTTTACGTACAAAATAATGAGAGGAATCAATTGGTGTAAAAAAAACACATAGTTGTTTTGAAGAAAAAATATGTAATTTGCAATTAACAATTCCATATTTTTTCTTAAAAATAACTATGTGTTTTCTTTACACCAATTGATTCCTTTCATTATTTTGTACATAAAAGTATTAAGGTAAGATAATCGAAAAATGAATATTTTACAAAATATTTTACGGTTTATGTAAAATTAAGAAATTATTTCAAGCCTCATAACTCAAAAAGTACTTAACGAAAAGGTAGTTAATTATAGTGTTTTGGAAAGCTCTCGAGATAAGCTACAAGAATGTGCAAAAATATATAGGGTGTTCCATTTAAAAAAATTGAAGTGACTTTCACGTGACCTTCAAATGACTCTTCAAGGTCAAACCAATGGTACCATCTTATGACACCCTCGAAACCATACAACTTTTGTCTGAAACATTTTTGTTTGCTGGGCTTAGTTTTCGAGTTATTTGGCTGCCTAAGTTAAAATGGGTCACCCTGTATATTTCAATCAATTGTACAATTTCTCAGACAGTTCTCCACAAATGTCTTTGTTTCAAAATTTGCAGCGGCTTAATTCGTCCTAAAGATCATGTAACAACCAACTTTCTCATCTCGCCACGCGTTTATACTCGCGCAAATAGCTCGAATTTTTAAAATTAATTTCTAATCAATTATTTCGAAAATCGCAAAACATAGTATTCTTCTACATGATTCAATCTATTTACATAGAAGAGGTAATTCAGTTATCTGGACATTCTATTGTACAAGGTGTCTGACATAAGTTGTCACACTGAAAATATACAAGTAGACCTTATTAAACTGAACTAAAAAGTCCTATACCATTTTGCAAATAACGTAAAATTTCGAGATATTCATTAAAAAAGATTGGCCAAAGTACAAGTGCGCAACAACGAAAGCCGCAATATTGTAACTCGATACTAGGCGCGTGGCGAAGCTGTGAGAGGAGATCTCACCAAAACGTATCATGCTGAAGCGCCGCGGGCCGCTCTATTGTGTTTTAGAGATTTTTAATTTATATCTCGAAATTTTTGCGTTATTTGCAAAATGTATATGACTTCTTAGTTCAGTTTACTAAGGTCTGCTTGTATATTTTCGGTATACAACTTATACAGACACCTTGTATATAAGATGTCTAAATAACTGAATCATCATTTATATAAATAGATTGAATCAAGTAGAAAAATACTGTGAAGTTTCGAAATAATTGATACGAAATTTATTTTAAAAATTCGATCTATTTGCGCGAAAATAAACGCTTGGCGATATGAGAATGCCGATTGTTACATGATCTTTAAGACGAGTCCAGCCGCTGGAACGTTGAAACTAAGATATTGGTAGAGAACTGTCTTCAAATTATACAATCGGTTATATGGAAATATTTCAAATTAAACATTTTATCTTATACTTCTATGGCATATTTTATGTCTCTAAATAAACATTTTATCTCGATGTTTTTCAAACATATTTCATACGATTTTAGTATTAAGTTCTTTTGTTGAACGTATTTTTTGAGTACATTTAAAAGAAAAATTAAATATTGTGAATTCTTAATTGAGGTCCATAGAACTTTAAGACAATTTTTTATAATTAAGTATATTATATTACAAATACTTAAAAAATTTATTTATCAATAAATTATAAAAAATTTTCTTTATTATTTTTTATAAAGAATTATCTTTAAAGAATTCATTATGTCAGCGTATAATTTTAAAAATGTATGTTCTGAATATAAATATTATATACATACTCAAATTCTTTTAGAACAGACTATTGTAGTTATAATTCTCTCAATTGTGATCTTTTTCATGTATTATTTATGTGACATTTATAAAGTAATATATTTAATTATGAAAAAAAATTATCTTAAAGTTTTATGGAACTCAATTAAGAATTCACAATATTTAATTTTTCTTTTAAATGTACTCAAAAAATACGTTCAACAAAAGAACTTAATACTAAAACCGTATGAAATATGTCTGAAAAACATCGATATAAAATGTTTATTTAGAGACATAAAATATAGAAATATAAGATAAAATGTTTAATTTGAGAACATTTCCATATAACCGATTGTATAATTTGAACACAGTTCTGTATCAACATCTTAGTTTCAACGTTCCAGCGGCTGGACTCGTCTTAAAAATCATGTAACACCCGACTTTCTTATATCGCCAAGCGTTTATACTCGCGCAAATAGATCGATTTTTTAAAATTAATTTTTTATCAATTATTTCGAAAATCGCAAAACAGTATTTTTCTACTTGATTCAATCTATTTACATAGAAGAGGTAATTCAGTTATCTGGACATTCTATTGTACAAGGTGACATAAGTTGTATACCGAAAATATATAACAAGTAGACCTTATTAAACTGAACTAAAAAGTCCTATACCATTTTGCAAATAACGTAAAATTTCGAGATATTAGTTAAAGATCTCCAAAACACAATAGAGCGGCTCGCGGCGCTTCAGCATGATACATTTGATAAGATCTCCTCTCACAGCTTCGCCGCGCGCCTAGTATCAGGTTACAATATTACGGCTTTCGTCGCGCGCTTGTACTTTGGCTAATCTTTTTTAATAGATATCTCGAAACTTTTTACATGATTGTTTGCAAAACGGTATAGGATTTTTTAGCTTAGTTCCTGAAACGAGTTCTACTTGTATATTTTCGGTGGAACACTTTATGTCATATACAAATGAACATGTTTTCAAATATTCTCTCTCTTATATTTACTCGCATCTTACAAACATTATATTGGAAATTTTGTTTATAGAGTAATGAATAAAAAATATTGTCAATTTTGTAGTGTTTATATACTTTGAGACATTAGGTGGAAACTGCCTTTAAATTATAAAATCGATACACGCTGTAATGTCCTCAAATTCAACATTTCATCTTAATACACTTTTAAAGCATATTTTATGTCTCAAAATAAATGTTTTACGTCGATGTTATTTCGGCATATTTCAAACGGTTTTAATACTAATTTCATTTATTGAACGTATTTTTTCAGTCCATTTAAAACAAAAATTAAATATTGTGAATTCTTAATTGAGATTCATAAAACTTTAAGATAATTTTTTTTCATAATTAAATATATTACTTTATAAATATCACATAAATAATACATAAAAAAGATCGCAATTGAGAAAATTATAACAAGTCTGGTCTAAAAGAATATTGAGTATGTATATAATATTTATATTTTTTTTTCAGAACATACATTTGAAACTGTTCGCTGACATATAATGAATTCTTTAAAGATAATATTCTTTATAATATTCTTTATAAAAAATAATAAAGAAAATCTTTTATAATTTTTTAATAAATAAATTTTTTAAGTATTTTTAACATAATATATTTAATTATAAAAAAATTGTCTTAAAGCTTTATGTATCTCAATTAAGAATTTACAATATTTAATTTTTGTTTCAAATGGACTCAAAAAATACATTCAATAAATGAAATTAGTACTAAAACCGTCCGAAATGTGCCTAAAAAGCATCGATATAAAACATTTATTTTAAGACATAAAATATGCTTTAAAAGTGTATTAAGAGGATGCTGGACTTTACTGTTTTATCGACTAAATCGATTATAATTTTGGGCACCGAAATCTTTTTATTGATTACACGGAACAATAAACGTTTCTCTACGATTAAAGTATACATAGAAATAAAATGGGAACCTCCCGGTTGTATGTCAAAAACAAAAAAAAATTGAAAAATTATAGTTTTTTTATCGGCTCTTAGCGTCAAGTTGTAACAATACTTGCTTTATATAAAAATTGTGCAGTTTATATGGATAAAATAAGATAGGTTCCTATTCGAGATTGCATGAAAGAATATAGATGAACTTTCAGAAATGAGTTTAGAAGCCTGGTAAAAAATATTTAGGTGTCTAAAGTTTTCGTTCATATGTGTGTGTGCGAGATCGAGGCACGAGAGTAAAACAGGCCCGTAGATTAGTTGCTCGATATCGAGACAGACGGCGCTAGAATCGGTTTGTGTGACAAGGAGAGACAATCTCGTACCATCCTTCTCTTCCATTTCACGTGTAATAGTATACGTCAGTATACATATATGCGCACACTAAGGCATTATACTCTTGCGTTTTTTTTCTCGTATTGCGCGTCATAGATACTCGCTGTCGCGCGGCGCCGTAACAATCGTACGCGTAACAAGCTGCGTGAAAACAGCGTTACAACGTGTTACGTGGAAAATATTCTATGTAAGTTATACACAATATATATACACAATATATATATATATATATTTGTCGGCTGGTTGTTTTTAGAAATATTTCATACCAGATGCGGTTTGCATGTGCGCTCTGGTTATTAAAATATTTATGTCAGAGGCGATCTATTCATGAGCTGATTATTTTTTAAAAAATCCAGAGGCGATCTAATTCGTGTGCTGGTTTAAAAAAACCCAGAGGCGATTTAATTCGTGTGCTGGTTATTCAAAAAAATCCAGAGACGATTTATTCGTGGTCTGGTTGTTTTTAAAAATATTTTATACCAGATCCGGTTTGCATGTGCGCTCTGGTTATTAAAATATTTATGTCAGAGGCGATCTATTCATGAGCTGATTATTTTTTAAAAAATCCAGAGGCGATCTAATTCGTGTGCTGGTTTAAAAAAACCCAGAGGCGATTTAATTCGTGTGCTGGTTATTCAAAAAAATCCAGAGACGATTTATTCGTGGTCTGGTTGTTTTTAAAAATATTTTATACCAGATCCGGTTTGCATGTGCGCTCTGGTTATTAAAATATTTATGTCAGAGGCGATCTATTCATGAGCTGATTATTTTTTAAAAAATCCAGAGGCGATCTAATTCGTGTGCTGGTTTAAAAAAACCCAGAGGCGATTTAATTCGTGTGCTGGTTATTCAAAAAAATCCAGAGGCGATTTATTCGTGGTCTGGTTGTTTTTAAAAATATTTTATACCAGATCCGGTTTGCATGTGCGCTCTGGTTATTAAAATATTTATGTCAGAGGCGATCTATTCATGAGCTGATTATTTTTTAAAAAATCCAGAGGCGATCTAATTCGTGTGCTGGTTTAAAAAAAACCCAGAGGCGATTTAATTCGTGTGCTGGTTATTCAAAAAAATCCAGAGACGATTTATTCGTGGTCTGGTTGTTTTTAAAAATATTTTATACCAGATCCGGTTTGCATGTGCGCTCTGGTTATTAAAATATTTATGTCAGAGGCGATCTATTCATGAGCTGATTATTTTTTAAAAAATCCAGAGGCGATCTAATTCGTGTGCTGGTTTAAAAAAACCCAGAGGCGATTTAATTCGTGTGCTGGTTATTCAAAAAAATCCAGAGGCGATTTATTCGTGGTCTGGTTGTTTTTAAAAAATATTTTATACCAGATCCGGTTTGCATGTGCGCTCTGGTTATTAAAATATTTATGTCAGAGGCGATCTATTCATGAGCTGATTATTTTTTAAAAAATCCAGAGGCGATCTAATTCGTGTGCTGGTTTAAAAAAAACCCAGAGGCGATTTACTTCGTGTGCTGGTTATTCAAAAAAATCCAGAGGCGATTTATTCGTGGTCTGGTTGTTTTTAAAAATATTTTATACCAGATCCGGTTTGCATGTGCGCTCTGGTTATTAAAATATTTATGTCAGAGGCGATCTATTCATGAGCTGATTATTTTTTAAAAAATCCAGAGGCGATCTAATTCGTGTGCTGGTTTAAAAAAACCCAGAGGCGATTTAATTCGTGTGCTGGTTATTCAAAAAAATCCAAAGGCGATTTATTCGTGGCTGGTTGTTTTTAAAAATATTTTATACCAGATCCGATTTGCATGTGCGCTCTGGTTATTAAAATATTTATGTCAGAGGCGATCAATTCGTGAGCTGATTATTTTTTAAAAAAATCCAGAGGCGATCTAATTCGTGTGCTGGTGTAAAAAAACCTAGAGGCGATTTAATTGGTGTGCTGGTTATTCAAAA